>JARHVA010000540.1:2832500-3032500 GCA_037957365.1 Torreya grandis | reverse complement strand
AATATCATGTGTGAAATACATAGTCATAAAAATTGGACTCTGCATTGTTTTTTACTTAGTCATTTTCTACATCTTTCAATTGCTAAATCTGTCCAGTAAGCACTTTTGCCACCAATTTATGTAGGATCAAATGAAGTCAAAATTTCTTGAATTTTTTTATATTATTACCTTGATGTAATTAGAAGGTAATGCATTTAGTTTTGTAGGTGTTGAAGTTTCCAATGAAAAGATATATGGTGTGAAGTGACCCTTATGGGAAGGTTTCTCACTTAGCCAACTTTCAACCAAAAAACCCTCATAGGGAAGTACACAAGGATTAATTTGATCATTTAAAAAAATAAAAAATACCCTTTGAGCATATTTTCAATAGATTTCTAGAAATATAAGATATGATGGGTTTTGCTCATATATTGCTCTAGTTTTTTCTATTTTTCCATGTTTAAAAGTTGTTGATGCAGCGATGGACAACTGCATGTTAGTTTTTTAGCCATAAATTTTGATCTGTAGCTCTATTTTTTATTTCACTTGTTGTGTTGGAATATTATTTCTCCCTCTTTTCAATTATGTTAGTTTTAAATTGGAGAAATACAAGAATAAAAATAGGTCAATATTACAGTTGGAATAGTGCATTGATTTGAGCCCAGACTATGGATTCTAACACAAACATAACCTTGTAACATCATTTTGGAGATTCTTAAATGTGGGTAAGGTGGAAAAAGAATCAAAAGTAATGTGTTAAGACCTAATCTTGTAACTCCTTAATCAAGAAAGGGTAGTTTCAAGAAAACAAGATGAGTCATAAAAGACCAAGAGACTCCTATACCACATTTCATGAAATAATCATTAGACAAGGCTAACACATGTTAAAGAAAGAATCATATGACTATTTTTTTCACCTCTTGTTGGAGTTGTAACTGATCTCATGATTAGATGAGAGACACCATGAGCTTCCTACACATCCACCTTCTCTCTCTCCCTTCACTTCTCCTATATATACTGTTATAGATGAAGTTAAAAGGATCCTCCACATGAGTATGGTGAATCTATGATCCTTTTGTAAGGCATTTGAATCAATATATGACTAATTTTTACTTTCTTTTATGATTGTGTTTAGTGTGTATTCATGACTGATTGTTCTTATCATATGATGATTTATTTATCCTAATTTCTCACCTCTATTAAGTTTGAAGTCACTCTTTTAGGTTATAGTTAGTGTCATATATGATTCATGCATTGATTATTAATGGAGATCTTTCCTCCCTCCTAGTCATGCATTGAATCTCTAGACTTTCTATAAAATACTGATGCAAGAAGATAAAATTAGGAGTTATGTAGTCTTAAGTCAGTTCTATTGTTCCTTTGTGTACCTACAAATGAGTGGTAGTGGTCAAGACTTTTGGTTCATCACCTCTTTTGATTTCATGTTAAGTTTCTCTCTCTCTCCCTTTTACTTACAATTGAGTAGATGTAGTGTTAGTATTAAGTGTAACATCAAGGGAGACAATGCTATATGGGGATTCACTCCACCATTTATGTCACCCATGGCCTAGGAGTATTTTCATTTTTTTCATTGAGTGAGGAGACTTGAAAAACCTCCTCAAAAGGTGCGACTCAAAGTGACAAGAATCATCTCAATTTAAAAATTGTGCAATGCCACTCCTATATTTTTTTCTATATGGATATATCAAACCAAATGACCTATAATGTGGTATTCATTTGCATGATATATCTTGTGTAACATGTATTTTATCATTTACCTCTACTATCATTACATTAGTTGTATTTGTTTGTATACTAGCTGAAGATATGTTATCTTTTTGCTAATCTTTCTATAAAGAGGTTCCATCTTATTTTTGAATTGTAATCATTACACTTTAAATTTCCAAATGTGACATAGTTGTGATCTTTAGCCATATTTTCCATAATTGTAATCATCCATGATCTTCCCAATTCAACGTAATATTGGGCCTAACTAGGACATACATGAAATACCACTAAACACATTTTTATACCAACTATTAGAGGTATCTTAATGGATCTAATAAATGATTTAGATACAATCATCTTACTCAAATCTTCTTTATCATATTCAAAAAATTATAGGATTTTCATGATACAAACATTCATTTCAATAGTGTTATTAATCACAACATTGGTACATTGTTTACCATCTATGAGGGGATTAAGAATCAAAGGCTCTAAAAAGGATAAGGTCTTTTTCGTTGACTTCTTTGAAACCATAATTGTAACATTATATTTTATAGGCATGTCTTACTGTTTAACCTCTTTTGTTAGAAACCATTTCTTAAAGATGCTGTCTTACTTAGGTTGCACTTGTTTTGGCAACTTCTCTTTGTCTTACTATAGTTTTTTTGTAACCTTTGAATTTAAAACTGTTCTTATTTTTCTTGTTATTTTTGTAATCTTGTTTTGTCATCTTGATATTTTTAACTTGTGTTTTTATTTTGAATATTTTCTTGCTTTGAATTGTCCTTTGGTATCCATATTTGTTGTCTTTGTTCTTTTTATACTAGTTCTAATTTTTCCACTTACTCCATTGTGGGTTGTTTGGTTGATGTATATTCTATAATATCACCAGTATTAGTGGTACTTTGTATTTTTTTTCAAATCCAAAAAAATATATGTATGATGTGCATGAATTATATGATATGCAAAATAGTATTTTCATTTTATTATATGATGTATAGGATATAGTTTAATCAAATTGTTTTGAATAATTTTCCTTAAAATATCATTTGGAATATTAGTATCATTTTGTATATATTTTAAAGCATTAGTTGTAGATGTATATTTTTGTAGCTTCCATGTTTGATATGAAGTCTTGTTAGGCACAATGTTGCTAGATAAAGATTTAACGACATGATTAACATTAGCATATTATGGATTCTTTATATATGTGATATTATTTTCCCATGATGTGATCCTTGAAATGAAATATTAATTTTAATTTTGAAACTCTTCCTATTAACTTTCTCATAATTATGATTTGATCCTTGAGGGCTTCACAAGCATAAACCTTAGGTACTTCTGACTAAATATGCACACGAAAACAATCAAGAGGAGATGTGGGAGGTGGAGGGGGTTAAATAATAATATGTTAGTTACCTACATTTGTAACTATAGTATGGGTTATCTTACCTCTTATAATAGTTATAACATGGCCTTGGTTAGAGGCAAATTGGTTATGAGGAGAAAGAGAATTTTTTTAGCCATTTTAAAATTTCCAAACGCTAAAATGAGAAAAAGAGGAGATAGACATATGAATGTGAGAAAACACTCCAACATGATAAGGAAATTAAAAAAATAAAAAATTAAACCTTAACCAACAAAAATTAGAAGGAAAAAACTTAGGGAAATCTAGGGTTTACAATATTCAATCAATGTACGGGTTCACCAATATGCTTTATCATAAATTGGGAAATAGGAAATACTAAATCCTAATTAGATAAAATGAACTGAGATAAATTTAGATGTAAAATATATGCATAAATTAATCATTCACTGATTTGTAATTTATTAAATTTTGAAAGATGCTAAATAGGGAAAATGCAAGAAGGAATAACTTAGCTGGAAAACTAGAATGCAGGACTAATATTGAGGTTGTTAAAATGATTGTGTGACTATGTAATGATAATGTGAATCAAGACTAAGGATTTGCTTAGATCTAGGATAATACTGGTACAATTGGCCAAGGTTGACTTGCTATGTTTTTCTTATGGAGTGTTATTGTCCTATGAGGGTTTTGCTCTTTATGACTGATATAGCAGGTTTGCCTTCACATATCTATATTTTTTGAATATGCATGATCTCTTGATCCATCATGAAGACCAATATATGCTTTCTTCACCAAAAACATCACTCAATGACATAAGAGGATGAATGTAGTCACGGGGTAAAAATAGGCTAGCAGTTGAAGTTGTGATAGACCTTAACATCTTATATGTTAAGTGTTGCCTACATACCAATAATCCAAAGAGGGATAAAAGCCATGTATTTATCACATTCTATAGTGGTGTGTGTGAAATACTAGTGAAAAATACTAAATGTTGGTGTAATCATGGTGTGAATAGATGCCTCAATAATGGATTGTGACCTTGGAAGTGTATACAGACTTAGCTGAGGGCTACTAGGCTTGTGTGGACTTTGAATTGGGGAAAATAGGCATTTTTATCTTAATGTGCAGTTATATGTTTTGGTGTTTTTAAATCATATAAGCCTCTAATGGATAATCTCTTGAAAATGTGGATTTATAGTGAATATTTTAGAATTCCTTCAGATAGAAGTTAAAAAATGTGTAGAATGATCCATTTGGAAAATAGTCATTATTTGGTGGGAGGATGCAGCTGGTAGAATTGGACAATACTTGGGAGTGGGATAGTCTAAATAGGGACGTCTTATCTGAAGAGTAAAGATAGGTAAAATGAAAGTGTGGATCAGTCTGAAAGTGAGCTTAGGCTACTTATGATGTTGAATAGGGATATTTTGGTTCAAATTTTGTTTAAGGATCATCTGAAAAAAAGTGATGAAAAGGTGGTCAAGGACTATGTAAATAGGCATGAGCTAAGTGTGTATGAGGAGTGATTACAAGCGAATTGTTTTAGTAATAAATGTAAATTATGTGTCTAAAAGTTAACAAAATATTTAAATATTTGAACATGTTTATTTGACCATCTATTCATTGTAAAAATATAATAAGAAAAAAATTACGATAAAACAAAAGCAATAGACATTCATTGCATCTCAATGAATAGTAAAAAAATGAGCATGGAAAACATATCTACTAAAAATACTACTAAAATTTAGTTGACCACAACTAAGGTTAGTCCATATAAAAAATAGGAGACTCATGGATTTGAAACAAATTTTGCATCAAACAATACAAAAATATCATAATTATGTTTATAAGAAACTAAATCTTAACCCACTTGACAATGTTTGCATATCGATTTATGATCGATGCATGAATAGCTATCAAAAAATATAGGCCTTCTCTATCACACTAAATAATAAAAAGAATGTTTCCCTATGGAAAATATAAAAAATAATAGATATTGCTTAAAATATTTACCATCGATGGAAAATCACAATAAATTTAATTAATAAAATTTATTAATGCGTCAAACTTCCATATATTCTACTTGGTTATTGATAGCCCCAAAAAACATATCTAAAACCCTTTTTCAATCTCTATTGTTATCTTATAGATTTTTTTTTTTTTTTTGATGTTTATAGGTCTCACCATTTTAAACTTATCCTTTCTGCCACAATGATGAAGAAAATTAAATAAAAATATTTTCCTTAGAAAACCTCATTAAAAAAAACTAACAATGATCACATATCCAGACTTTGGACTATGCATGTCGAGCTATCAAAACTAGATAATGTTTAAAACCATAACGACATGAAAAATTATCTAAAACCTATTTTCAATCTCCACTTTCATATAAAAGAATAAAAAATATTACATTACCAACAACCAACAAACCAAATCCTACCAGATTGAGCCCCACGTTCCATACTTAATGGACAGTCCACATTAGAAGTTGGAGGATGAATATGATTCCATTTCCCTACTTATATGAGTGAAACACATTTATGCATCCACTTCATAGGACCTAAGAGGAGTTGGTGTAGATGTGTTGGTCCACCAATGACTATGTGGAAAATGTAGAAAGGAAAATTATTAATAAATCGAAGCAATGGCACATGAACCTTTTTCCACATTTGAAATTTAGTCTATGACAATATTTTGTTTGTATCAATTTTGTTTCTAGTAATGATATCATTTTTTTAATAAATATGTTTCTTCTTCCCATAAAATTTTGTACAGGGTAATATTTCTCCTCTAAATAAAATAAAGAATGACATGTGCCTTAATTTTTATTTACATAACAATGTTTTTTGATGACATAGAATCATTAGATTCTTGTAAATACAACTCTATGAATGGTTTATCGATCTCAATAGGATTTATGGAATAATAAGTTGTGGGTTTGATTTTTTTTAAGTTTGGGAAGCTCACTATGCAAAGACTAAAGATTGGGCATGCAAACATTGTCATGTTGGTTAAGATCAAATCAATGTCTCTATGTAAATGAAATGAGAATATTTTTTTGATTTAGTTTTTCACTGATATTGATATATATTTTTAATCAATAATTTTATTCTTCTCATAAATTTATATAGTTTTATAGGATCGTCATTCTATTCCTACCAAAATCATTAAATTTTTTATGTTGGATTTTAATGCATATGTTAAGATGCAAAGGTTCATTTGATTTGTTACTAACCAAAACTAATTGTGACATTAACAACATCTTTTAAATTCATAACCATTAAAAATATCTTTAAATTTCCTCACTTTGGAATCCTCAATCAAGCTTGATCTCATCATAATATTATCATTTCTTACATAGATGATAAGATCGTATAGAGATTTGATTCTTTATATATACTATTAATGATTTATAATTTTGAATTTTTAAAATATTAACTAAGCTAATTAGCATGCACCTACCAAAATGAGCCTTTCTTTCCATAAGTAATTCACAATTCAAATTCAATGTTGAAGGATGAATACACTTCCATTTATGAATCTAGATACAAGGTCATTGATTTAGATTTATATATATATTTATAGATTTTTTTCTTTGCCTTTGATTTTATTATTTATAATTTTTTGGTACAAAACAAATTGAAATTTGATCATCTAATCTATTTAAATCTCCTTTAATATATTAAATTAATGTTAGTTTGAATGAATTATTTGTTTAGTCTTAGATATAATTTTTTTAGTTTTTTGAAAAAGAGGATAACATAGACTATATGTTCAGCCATATGAAAATTTCAATGTTTATTAAAGACATGTATGGTAGTCATTTCACTGTATAAAATCACACGTGTGTATGCCTACATTGAAGTTCTTGAATTTGGTTTCCAACATTGAATTTGTATGTTACTAGTCATTAAATTCATTTTTTATTTTTCCTTTTTAATGTGCGTATAAAATATGTAGGTTCAATTTATGTCTAATTAGTATGATTTAATGATGGACTTGTATAAAAAATAAGAATCTATATATGAGAGCATAATCTATGAGAAAAAAAAAATTTGCATTGAAATCATCCATAAATCATTTTTTTATGGACATAAGTCTCTTTTCTATGGCCATTATTATCCATTCCTTGAGATGCAAAGATTGTTCTTAGATTTTTATTAAAATAAATAAATAAGCTTTGAATTTCACACTTGATTAATGATTAACATTACATATTGCGTATTTAATATTATTATATTTTCTTGCTTCTGATACATGGCACATATTTTTTTGGTTGCTGCATAGGACTTGATGGTGGAAACAAGGATGTGTTGGATGCTTGACAACAAAGTGGTTGACACATAAGTTGAGTGATGAAAAAATTTAAATAATTACACCACGGGTTCCTTTTTCCACGATGGCAAGTATGTTATGCAAATATTTATTTTTTGCTTTAGACACCCTTAATCTTTTTTTGCTCAATTTTAATGTCTATATAAGGATGTAAAATTTCCCAAGTGATGTATTATTAATCCAAACTCATACTTTATAGTTTTAATAAATTTTAAATCAAACTAAAAAATAAATATGATAAAAAAAGTTTAGTAACACACTTCAGGAAGAATTAATCCTTGTCACTTGTTGCAAGCTCTCTTAATCAATAAATATTGTTGACATAATTGACAAGCTTTCCTAAAAAATAAGGCAAGTTTTACATAATGTTAATATACTTCATTAAAATATTTAATATTGTCAAATTTTGCTAACATGTTATTTGTATTTATTTTTGTAGGCTTGACCAAAGAGCTATTTTTTCTAAAAACATATATGGGTAATAAAGTGTTTTACAATATTCTAATAATTTTTTTCATTTGAGTCATGTTTCTTTCATTATTATTTCCTTATCTTTAGTAATTTAGAATGCAATAATGGTTTCAATATTTGCATAAAAATATGATTAAAATGTCAAATGCTTTTTTGAAATTATTGCTTACACCTAGTCTCCTTTCTCTTTCGAACAATCAACAAAACATTTATTTCACTTTATTGATGTTTACATTGTACCTCCTTCATGGAATTTTTAGTGAACTAAATAACTTTTCAATTTATTAGCATACTCATAAAATAAAATAGTCAACTCTAGGATAGGAAAAAAAGTTATCTCATATATATATATATATATATATATATATATATATATATATATATATATATAAATGTAAAATTCATGAAAAGGGATCAAATTCAATTTAATCAATGTAACTACTCACTAATAATGATGCATATACTTTTATAATTGTATATTTCAATTCAAAAAAAATTATAATTCTTTTTATTTATTATGAATTCATCAAATCTAAAATTTTAAATGATTTTTAATATTTTTTATAATTAATTTATAAATATAATTTTGACGAGCACATTAAATTTTGAGTAATAAGTGACAACGATATATATTTTTTATGTCACCTTTTTCTTGGGTGCATTGCAATATTGAATGTCAATAATAACATGGCTTAAAAAAATTAAACTATAAAATAAAATGATTTTTTTATTAGAACCTCTCGATTACAAAGATATTAACATCTCTATCCATGTTTGGATTATATAAAGTGGATTACAATATTGAATAAGCATACATCTAAATTAGAACCTTCAGAATCCATCTCTCAAAATCACTTAGGAACTAAACCATGCCCTATCTACCCAATAATTTCCATATATTGAGTATCTATAACGATTTATACTTTGTGGATGTTAAAAAATACCATCACCTTCATTAATCAGACTATAAGCCTTTCAACAAATATACTAGTAGTTTCTCCAAAGGTGGAAGTTACACTGGAAGGGATGTAATTTTATGTTTTGGTAATGTGGGGTTTTTGTAGAAGGAAGGAGTTTAAATCAATAGTGGTAGAGGTGATGGTGTAAAATGAGGTTGTATGTTTATTCATATGATGTGGTAATGCGTTGGCTAAGGGTTCCATTTCACAGTGAGCTTGAAACAATTTTTTTTATCTAAACACTTAGTAATTTATCTTAAGCTTAAAAACACTTACTAAATACTAATATTATTAGTGACGCTAATATTAATACTTATTAACTATGTTTAATAATATAGTATACTACTAATAATTATAAATATATTATATTATATTATTATAATTTTTTCTAGGGAAAATGTTGTAACTTCATATTAAGAGAAATAGGAAATTACATTTGCATATGCTAACCAAGATCATTAAAGAGGATATACCTCAAATAAAACCAAACAGGGAAAATACAAATATCAATAAAATATGAAGCCCTATAAAAACCCACCACCACGTATGTGCAATTTAAATGAAGGGTCAAGAAAAATAATAAAATCAAAGAGAGTTCACAAACCCAGGTAGAGAAACCCCGAAAAGAAACAAAACACCATACAAGATACCAATAAAACACCATCTCGAAAGGAAAACAACATCAATTTTTAATCACATAAAGTGTGTACTCAGGAAAAATTTCCTCCTTGATGTTTAAAAAAAAAATTATATGTCTACCTCCAACAATAATCCCTCCTTTGAAAGAGAGTTAGCCACAGTGTTAAGTTCCTTGAAAATATGTTCAAAGATAATATTGGAAAATAGTTGAAGCATCTTTTTATTCTGATGAAACAAAGGTAACAAAGTCAAATTTTCAAGTTTGTAGACCCCATTTAACCACTTGGTAACGACCTCATAATCACAAAAAACTTGTAAATTTTCTACCCCTTTAATCTCCACCAAATGTAGTAAAAATTTTAGGGCCATTAGATCCACAAAATTATTTGTTCCTCCTCTAATCCTTGCCCAAAACTTGATGAAATTCAAAGCATTAAATAAAATGATACCACCCACCCCACACACAACTAATATTCCTTGGCCAACATCATCAAAATAACCTCATTCACCAAAAGTATCAATAGGAGGATGTAATAATTATATATAAATTTTAGACTTTTGTTGGTGATTTTAGTGGTAAAAAATAGTATGAATATCAAAGGAACATTGAAAAGTAGGAATAATACTATCAATAAAAATAGAAGCATTCCTAGCCAAACAAATGCCCCAAGACACAATCAATGATAAGGCCTTAAAATCCATTAGTTCACTCTTCATATACCAACTCTCTAAGAACTCATCCACATACGTCTTGTGCCATCCATCCTTAAGTTTTTTGAGTGATTCCATCTCAGTCAAAACTTTGACCATGTATGGATAAGTGACAAGTAAATGATTTATGGTCTCATCCTCAATATATCATAAAGAACATTGTCCAAGACCATGCCAAATTTTTATTTGCAACACATCCCAATTTAAAGCTTTATTATTTAATTCCAACCACAAAATACCTTGGTATTTAGTGGATCTTTAATTTTCCATTTATTTCCATCACCATGAGTCGATACCTTGATCCCCAAAAGGAAACATAACCTTTTACCCCATCCTAACAATATACATGCCCAATGAAGGATTTATATACTAGACTAACACATCCTTCTCTTCACCAATTATGACATGAATCTAGTTTAGTCTCTTCACATATGCTTCCCAATGGATAATATCCTCACCAACTAGACCTAACATATCAGTTCTTTTCTACCCTTGGTGCCAAATATCAGTGGTAAAGGGATCAACCTATTGTGTAGTAGTAGTAATACTCAAACCATACATAATATTAATTAGATCTACATTATATCTATGTGTACCACCACAAAAAACCTATTGATCAACTCCAACATTGACTCTGGCACCATTCGCCACCTTCTAAATTATTCAATTACCAAAAAGTGGAAAGGATTGAATAATAACGTTTCACATCAAAGAAACATTATGGATAGGTTTAATGTCACTTCAAATCCATTCTTAGACAAAAAGAGGTTTAATATAATTTTGAATAATAATTTTATTCCAAAACCCTTCTTTGGAAATAAGCCTCTAAATGCTCTTAGTAGTAAATTCCTTCCTAAAAAAATGTATATTTTAAAGGCCCCAACTACCATCATATTTTGGCTTGGTTAAAGTTTTCCATTTAACTATGGGTATGCCATCTTTTTCCTTCCTACTCGACCATAAAAAAATAATTTTTTTATTATTAATCTTCTCCAAAATGCCCTTTGGGGTATGGGCTAATGAAATCCAATAGACTGAAATAACTTATAAAATAAACTTAAAGAAAATAATTATGATTTCTAGGGAAATTCATGTATTATACCACACATTTATCCTCTTTTCAACCTTAGAAATCAACTAATTTCAATCATTTTTCCCATAGTCATTTGGTTTTAAGTAAAAACCTAGATATTCAAAACCATCTTGAAGATCAATTTGGTGGAAAGGAAAAACTTGTAGAACTCATATGACTTGATCGGCCTCCATCTTATTAAAATAAATATAATACTTATGAAAATTTATCTCCATCCTAGTAGCCATAAAAAATAATTTAAGTACCTCATTTAAATTAGATATATCCCTCCTAAAACCATCATAGAAAAACAACACTTCATCAACAAAGATCACGTGTGTAAGAAACATAGACCTCCCAACCTTGATTCCTCTGATTGTGCTTATTCTCTTAGCTTTCAAACTTGCATGACTCAACCCCTCAAAAATAAATAAAAAAAGTGACAGGGATAAATAATTTCCCTACCTCAATCCTCTATAAGGTCTAAAAAACTGATGTAGAACCATTAATTAAAATGGAAAATGAAATTGAGGTCAAACAACCCATGATCTAGTTCACCATCTAAACACAAAAACCAATATGAATCATAAATAACTGCAAATGTATCCAGTTATCTCTATCATATTCCTTTAAAAAATATAATTTCAACACACAATAAGAAATTACATTGTTTTAAAGTAATGTATCCCCTCTTGAGCAACCCCAATTGTTTCATGAATCTTATAACCATGCATAAAAATATTTTTTCATTGGAAATTGTTTTTGACAAAACCTTATTTAATCTAGTGGAAATGATTTTAGCTATAATCTTATAGATGCAGTTACACATCAAAATAGTCTTGAAATGGTCAAAGGAAGCATGCATGTCCTATTTAGGAATAAGTGTAATGAAATTAGTGTTGAAATGACTCAACACCTTCCCAATTGTCCTAGAGTCCTCCACCACTCTAAGCAAGTCCTTGGAAATAAAGTTGAAAACCCCAAGAAAGAATTCAACTATCCACCCATTAGGCCTTAGGATTTTATCCTTTTCAAAGGATGAAAAATTTGACTTTATCTCTTCCTTAGTAACTTCCTCCACTAATATCTCATTGACATATTTGATAACAAAGCTAGGAAAGTGTGTAGAGATTCTAACAATCTCTATACTATTGACTCTATTAGGTTCCTTGTACAACTTCTCAAAGTGTGAGACCCCCACATTTGTAATCTCCTTGAAATTCCTAGCTATGGATCCACCATCATTATTCATTTCCCATATATTATTTTGTTTTTTCTATGATTGGTGAAAATATTTAGTAGTTTTTGTCTCCATTTACCAACCACAAGGCTCAACTTTTAAGTCTCTATTGAGCTTCAGGATCCACTGACAATTTCCTCTTACTCTATTCCAAACCTTTGAGAAAGATTTAAAAATCTCATAAAAATCCTTCTCAAAGTCATGATAAAAAAAAGTGTAATCTAGTGTTCAACAGTAATATGCTCATCTTCCTCCTCCCTGTGCTTATTTTAATCCCACCTTTTAGTAGCTTTATTAATTTTTTTTAGATTTGTGTAATCACCTAAAAGTGGTAATTGCATGATAAGATGTTTTTTAAGTTAATCTATCCCTAGGCTAGCCATAGACCTATCCTTGAGCATTAGACTTAAATTTGTAGTCATTCAACAAACCACTGTCACCTACAACCAACCAAGACATAGTCCCAAAATTGTCATCCCAGATCCCAATCCAACTTTCTGAGCAATCTGCCAAAAGGAAATTAGTGCCACATTTGAGACACTACAACGACATGGTACTAATTTCCCCAATGGGGCATTACTGTCCTTAGCCCAACTCTTCCCAACAGATAATTTTTCAAATGTGTGCCCCTCCTATGGTTAGCCTAAGCTCAATTTATTATCCACACAAGCCACAAAAACCTATAAATACAAGTCTAATCCACTTATATTAATTAGATGGAAAATAGATGCAAAAATCTATTCAAACCAAAGATAAAGTTGTGTAAAATTAAGGTATTTGATCCCTATTCTGCCCTACTTTCTACATACTACCATCTACATCAGCCTTAAGTCCAGTTTTCAAGAATTTCAATGCTCAAGCACATTTGAGGCATCCAAGACCACTCTCATTCTAACATTCACTTGCACATACATCAAGCAATAGGTGGAAGAACTACATCAGACTTGATCCCTCCTTCGAGTATTCACATGTAGGCAACTCTCTACACAATGGGGTGTTGAGGATGTCCAATCCATCCTACTAACATACACAAAATTATTGATTATTCCATACTTTCAAGGAGATTAGGGTTTGCACATCAAATCAAGTTTTTTAGGTACAATACAAAGCTACAGGTTTTGGTCACATAAGAACCGAACATACAAACACAAGTGTAGGTGCTCCCCAAAAATAGGAACAATCCTTCAAAGGGGATATTAACACCATATTGAGGACACTACACATATATGACACTACTGTCAAAATTAGGTGCTATTATCCAGTGGACAAATGAATATTAGAATCTTATTGATAACATAAACTACCACCCATATCTCAAGTTTCAGAACCCAGATCATCTGTGAGAGTCAGTTTCCAGCTAAGTCTCTATTTATCCCTATTTATTACTATTTATAAAAAGTTAGACAAGGTCAAAATCATAAAAAAATAGGTACTTAATTATTATATATTTATTAAACTGATTGCGACATCTCAGCCCTTTAACCAAACAAAAAAATTACATGTGTAAAATCCTAAAAAGTTAAATCATTTGGTGAACCCATTTTACTTTGAATATTGCTTCAAACCCTAGCTTGTATTAATCTAAATTTTGTGAAATAAATCTAGGGATACCTACTTATAATTTTATTTAGACAACCTAGCTAATTAAAATCAATTTTACTTTAGGGTTTCAATTTATTTTACATCTAATATAAATTGTTGCAAAGAAACCCTATATTAAAAAACCCTAACCCTAGACATACTTACGGTTTGTATCATTTTCTGTTTATACTTATATTTTATTTCTAAAACTTAGATTTTAGATTCACATATCTTATAATTCATATCATCATGACAATAATGACAGATGAAATAAATTACTTTTTTTTTCAAAGTTTCATACTTTCATTTACATGTTTATTCCTTTTAATTCATAATGAACTAAGAAAAGACGTCAACACATGTATGGATGATGCTTACTATCAAATACAATATTCATCATATTACATATCATGTTAGCTTTCTTCTATGTGCAAAATAATTAAGGCATTATTCTTTAATCACATAGACATATGCATACATGATGTTTCAAATCAACTAAAATATCTTTCATGTTGCATTCTTTCCATAACATGTTATCTTTATTCTATGTGAAAAATAATTAAAACATTATTATTTAATCACATAGACATATGAATACATGATGTTTAAAATCAAATAAAATATATTTCATGTTGCATTCTTTCCATAGCATGTTATCTTTCTTCTATGTGCAAAATAATTAAGACATTATTCTTTAATCACATAGAAATATGAATACATGATGTTTCAAATCAACTAAAATATCTTTTATGTTGCATTATTTATTTTGCATGTTATATTTCTCCTATATGGAATTCCATTAACAAGCAAACCCATACACACATAGAGGATTTAACATATAAATTAATCACTGTGTTTCTAGTTTCAATGCCATATCTTATGCACAAGAAAGAATATCCTTCTCCTCCTCATATCCATGAGGGTGATAGCTACTTTCCCTCTAACCAAGTCCATGATATCATTCGTCCATGAGATGATGCATCCTATAACACTATCACTATTCCCCCTACTTAGCCTATTAACACTTCTTCCCTACAAGGTGTGTGCCTACATGTTCAAACATAAATAACTAGGGTTTGCACTTGTGAAACTCTACATGATCAAATTATCTATATGACCAAGATAATTATAGGTTTACAAAATCATAATTAAATATTACATGAAAAGATTACAACATTGAATAATTAATTTACAAGACAAAGGCCTTTAGGGCACAATAGTGTAAATCATGTTTATACATCTTCAACTAGTCAATTTGTGGCAAAAAATGTTACATATTAGAACACAACATCACAACAAAGTAAATCTACAACTAGTGATTCAAAAAGCATTCTAAGATCAAATAAGATATCTAGTGAGATACTCAGGGACATGATTAAACGTAAGTTAATCAACCTACCTCCTATACACCCAATGAGGAGATCCATATTTTTTTGTGCATGTCATAGAATACATGGGCACCATACAGATTCATGTTTAGAATTGAAAAGGAAAATACAATAGATAATGGATACATATGACTCACATAGTGACACATCATCTACATAACATACAATAACACATCTACCAATTAAAAAAGGGTCACATTCTGAAATAGTACAAAAATGGTTACCAAAGCATAACTCAGAGCAATAAAAGGGCTAAAAAGAACAACAAGATCAAGAAATAATACAACAATCATAGATAAATCAAGTAAAGTCACCTCTCCAAAATGAGGTTCAACATTAATTATGGTATGGATTTGGTCAAATGTATCTATAATAATATGATTATCATGGTCAAGTTTTGGGCAAACAGGCCCAAGGCATCACTTCTCCTATTCTAGCAGTTGATGATATTGGTCAACAAGGTTTGGGGTTTATTGAACATATTAAGGCACATTAGTCACATATATAATTTATCAAGGCAAAACATCCAAATACATAGAAAATATTATAAAAAGAGCAAGAGCTTTAGTTGCAAAGTTAAAATTATGCTCATCCAATAAGCATTCTCAAACAAGTTTTTCTAGAAAAAGAGCTTCCACAATAAAGTATGTCTATGATAAGCATAGTTTCAAATGGAAAAATCACAATAAATCTTCTAAATCACAATTTGAAAACATCAACTCCATAGTATCAGGTAGTTACCTTAAGCACACTAGGTTATTATGATCTGATATGGAATAATATTATGATTTTGATGAGGAAAAATACTTAGATTCATACTACAACAACATTCAACTATATCATAGCAATCACATTGCACAATAGATTATCATTCATATATTTGATACAAGCCACGGTGATAGTGAGTCTCCCATGAGACTCATTGGTTTTTATGGTTCCTACTCGTGTACATACTTCCTTCTCTCGCTTGCTCCTTGTACATAGTTTATTTTCATTTGCTTGTAGATAAATTATACTTAAAACACACAAAAATAATATAATATGTCAAAATATAAAAACATTCAAATATTTCAAAATTAATTTTTTTTACAAATTATATGTATTACTATGTTTACATTTCTACTACTTGCCAGATATTACATATTGCTAGCTATCCTAGTATAGTCAATTTTATCGAACACATATGCTTCACTTGTTCTTGTCGAGTGCTTGCACCTTGACATCTATATAGATTTATATTTCACAATTATGCATGCTTTCATTTCTAGATCCTAGATTATATTTGATTGTGTTTCCTATGTTTCTTCCATCTTTGAGGGCATTTGAAAATGCCATTGTTCTTTGGATTCTACACCACTTATCTGCTTGTATGCCTTGGACATGTGCCCATGTCCCTTGTGTGTGCTCTATCATTATTTTATATGCGTATTTAAACATGTCCTTCTATGTGGCTCTATGTTAAATTAATTATTATTTACATATGTGGACATTTAAACATGTCCTTCTTTGTCTGCATTCTCATATTTAGTGACATGTGCCCATGTCCCTTGTATGGTGGCCCCTTGGCACACTTTTTTTCATGCCTCGTGTGTTTGTATGTTTTCTTCCTTGTATGATTCTACACCATGATACTTATATTTGCTTATTACACACACACACATAAATTTTTGATGCCATGAGGGATCTCATGCATTTACCTATCCTACTTAAGAGCCTTAATGGACATTATGCCCCATCCTCCTAAAAAGTTACTCATATTTAACTATTGTTATACATTGCTTACATCTATCTTGACACCCTTATGCAATGCTATATTACAACATACATATTACATTACCTACTTATGCTCAGATGCATTTACATTCTTATGTTATGTTTGTACATTATATTGGAATATCATGCACATGCTCTGGCTAGCACATTTTGTAGAGCTACTTCTTTAGAGGGTAGTTCTTACATAGATTCCAAAACTACCCTCAAAAGAAGGGGAATTTACATGGTTGTCACAGAGATTAAGCTCCTACATTAATTTTCATAGATACATTTTAACACATAGGCTCAGTTACAAAAATCAGACTCATGGTAGACACAGAACAAAATAAAGGCTCAAAATTTAATTTAGATCACATAAAAATCAAACCAAGCGGTCATTAGCACCCAAATTAGGACATTAGTGCCATATGGAAATACTACCCATTATAGGGTGGTACTTTCCAATAGCCCCAACTTCAAGATAGTCCAAATCATTTAGACCAGTACACTAGGTATAATATATATTTTCATAGATACAGGCACTGGTTTGGTAGTTATGTTCAAATTTAGCTCAATACATTCATTTCATCTTAGATTCATATCATTTTCTCAAATTTGGGGGCATCATGCATAGAATGATCACTCATACATTTAGATAATTTACATAGGTTTAACTATTACATACTTAATTCAAAATCAATATACTCAGATACCATATTGGAGGCATGTGCATGACACAGTTTACATATACTCAGCTTCAAATGCTGATAAGATGGAATGGCAAACTCTATGTCATTCTCTATGATGTATACACTAAATATCACATTCCAGGTTTTCACCATATTCATGCCTTACTCCATCTTTAATGGTTGGAATTCTTGAGTGGCCCAGAGCTGCATAATATACTTGAGTGGCCGTGGAACCAAATACATAGTTAGATTTCTCAACTAGATACTTTAAACACTTTGTATCGTATAATTACATATGCATCTACTTCACACAGGGAGAAATGATGGATTCATGGCCTAATTGGATTATTGATCCACCTACATGAGAGGGTTAGACACACTTATAGTCTTATCCAAGCTATTCATAGAGATCAGGATCCGTTTAAAAAGGATGGGCAATGATGGAGTCAAAATTAGATTGAGTTCTTGAGCCACCCACATTAGGATTGAGCAAACCATCAGATCAGTTCAAGTTACTCAATGTTATGATCACTATGCACACTCACACACACAGGTTGTCACCAGGTTTATGCATTGGTTTATGTACCCAATAAAGTGTATTCATTCATTTCCTCTCTATTTACTCAACCTTACTCAGTTATTTCATTTCAACATAGTCTTTTGATTTTGATAATCTCTTAAGTAAGGATTGATTTTTGCATGTTTCAATGTAGGACATTACTTTAGTTCATGTTCCACATATGTAGACCCAGATTCACATATTCAAACTCAGCTATGTGGACTTCACTTCCAAGGTAAGTCCAAGTATGATTCTGTTTCCTTTATACTAGTCAATTCACTTTTTTGCATTACTGGCATAAAGGGGGGGCAAATATAATCACCTAAAATTAGTAATTGGATGATAAGAGTGTCGCTTGATTTAACCTACCCCTAGACTAGCCATAGACCTATCTTTCAGCATTAGACTTACATTTCTAATCATTCAATAGACCATAGTCACCTATAGCTAGTCAAGACACAGTCCTAGAACTATCATCCCAGATCCCAATCCAACTTTCTCAGTAGTCTACCAAAAGGACATTAGAGCCACATCTGGGAAACTATAGTGTCCCTAATTGAGTGCTACTATCCTTAGCCCCAGATCTTCCCAACATATAGTTTTTCAAATGTGTGTCCCTCCTAAGATCATCCTAAGCTCATTTTCTTATCCACACAAATAATAGAACCCTATAAATACAAGTATAATCCACCTCTATTCACGTTATGGAAAACAAATGCAAAAATATATTCAAACCAAAGATAAAGTTGCGTAAAATTAAGGCATTTGATCCTTATTCTGCCCTAATTTCTACATACTACCATCTACATCAGCCCTAAGTCTAGTTTTTAATCATTTTAAATCTCAAGCACATTCAAGGCATCCAAGGCCACTCTCATTCTAGGATTGACTTGCACATATATCCAGTGCTAGGTGGGAGAACTACATAGAACTTTATCCCTCCTCAAAGTATTGGTATGTAGCCAACTCTTTACACAGTAGGTTGTTGAGGATGTCTAGTCCATCCTACTAAAATACACAAAATTATTGCATATGCCATACTTTCAAGGAGATTAGGATTTTCACATCAAATCAATTTTTCCAGGTATAATACAAATCTCTAGGTTTTAGTCACATAGGAGCAAAACATATAAACACATACATCAATGCTCCCCAAAAATAGGAAGAGTCCCACAAAGTGGACATTATCACCACATTGAGGACACTACACACTGATGGCGTTAGTATCCAAATTGGGTGCTATCTATTCAGTAAACACATGAATATCAAAATCTTATTGATGATATAGAGTACTGCCCATATCTTGAGTTTTAGAACACAGACCATCTGTGATAGTCAGTTTCCAACTAAGTCTTTATTTATCCCTATTTATTGTTATTTATAGAAAGTTAAACAAGGTCAAAATCATAACAAATTTGTACTTAATTATTAAATATTTATTTAACTAATTTAGACATCTTAGCCCTTTAACCAAACATAGGAATTACATGTGTAAAACCATAAAAGGTTAAATCAATTTGTAACAAATTGAAGGATAGCTGACTCCTAAGAGGAAACATCAAAACTAGTTCATTCATATTTCACTAAAAATATAAAATATTTTTCCGCTATCCATGTGGGATTGAATTTAAGGGGACTCAAGATTTGAAATATTCCTTTTCAATACAAATAACAATAGGAAGTTGGTTTGACTCCCCTCTAGATTCCACCTAGGATATGATCCTATTAGAACCATTCAATAAATATTTAGAGATCAAGAACCTATCTAATATTTTAGTCACTCTCTCATAACTTGTTCTCATATTAATCCAAGTTAGAAATAGCTTAATTGGTTCCATATCCACCAACCCAACTTCCTCAACTTTGTGTAAAAATTAATTAACTAGTGGATCAAACCTAACGTCCTTTCCCCACACTTCAACTCTACTAATAGTAAAATTTAAATCCCCCTCTCCCCCAAAAAAATAATATTATCAAATATTCGTAAGTCTTGAGCTAAACTATATTCCCAGAAAGTCATCCTGTCCTCGTATGGACCATATATGTTAACCACAAATAATGTTTTCCCCATGTCCATAAAGAAGAGTAGGACCAAACTAGCCAACCTTATATTTTTATTATGCCATCTTGAGATCAACCCCCCAGAATGCCCATCAGAATCAACAGTAAGAAATTTCCACTCCTTCAATAATTTCAACAATTTTCTAATGAAAAATTTCCCCTCCCCCTTGGTCTCCTAGATCATAATCATGTCATGATTATGTAAATATATTAACCTCCTAATGCTTAATTTTTTAAAAAGGTTTCCCAACCCTCTGATATAAAGGGACATAATAATCATTGGGTCAAACTCTCAGGGCTAGCCCCGCTCTATAGGGCCCTAATAAAGTTTGTTATTTTCCTTAATATATTTCTATCACTACTTTGTTTTAAGCATGAGATAAATGGGATACCCTTCCCCTTCTCATATGATACCCTTTCTTCACCATGTCTCGATTTAATCCTCCTTCAATGATTACATTCACCATTACCTTATACACCATCATGTATTTCAAAGGGTATATGGGTTATTCAGTAAATTTTAATAAATCTTCATTGCTGTGTCTGGAATAACTTCTTTGTGTCTACACGGTTCCCCTTAAGATTGCTTAAAATAGTACCCAATAGGTCTATAGACTCTTTTAATACTAATATCATCAACTATATTCCAAACTAGTCCAAGCACAACTCTATTTTCCTTCGTCGATGTAATAACCTTGCCTTACTTACCACTCCTCAATTTAGGCCTTTGTAATTCTAAGATTTGAATAGAGTTTTCCTCAACCTAAAATGATATGAAAGTGGTCTCCCAAACCTTTATTTAACATAATAGTAGATACAAGGTGGAGGGATCCATCATCATCACATCATAATAAAATTTGTCCTCAGAGGAATTCACCTCTTCCTTTAATGCCCTATCAACAAGAGTCATCAAATATTTTTCACCTTCTATTTAACTCCTATTTTGGGACCATATAGGGACCATAATAGTCATCAAATTGTGAGAGGCTACCCATTTCTCTGAGAATCCATCCCTGCTGACCCCCTTAATTTACTTGTTGTTATTTGGTGTTTGAAAAACAAATTTCCCCTTCACCCTCTTATTGACAACTTCCAACCTTCTCCTCCATTCTTTATGGGAGAAATAAAATTTGAAATCTAAAACTAAATGACCATATGGTGACATTTTTCCCACTTGAATGGACTTTCAATGATTGAATATGCTTCTAGCAGCCATATTCCAAATCTATTTGTTCATCTAATCCCTTCATATTCAAATCCACCAAATTTATAGCCATTATCCTAGAGGGTTGCCTCGGGTAAATCTCATCTTCCTCTAAGATGGTCCCCATACTATCTTATGCAGCCTTAAATACCTCCAATGACCAAAACTCTAGAGGTAAACCTGACAACTTAACCTCGATAGGAATAATCAAGGATTTCATCAAGCAAAGATCAAAACCTAGAGTCCACTTTTTAAAAGATAATGGAGTCATTCCTCACAACCATATCTTTTCCATAATATTTCCAACATCAACTTAAATTTTTAAAATGAATCCAAGCTAGCCTCCAACCAAAATATGAAAGATACGAGAATAATCAAGCATTGGCCACCATACACGAGTTATCCATATTCTAAAGTTTTCTCTAAGATTTTCCTCCCTGAAAACATCCAGTAAAAGTTGTATTAGTTAAATCCAACACTTGGTCTGATTTCACATCTTCTTCTAGTACTGATCTAACCCTAGTTTTTTGAATTTAATACAATTTTTACCTTTCCTCCCAAAAAACATCTTGGGTGAGCCCTTAAGCCCTTCAACTAACTCAATAATCATGTCACACTTCCCCTCTGACCCTGGGTTTTATATATCTTTTGACCAAAGATCCTCTGCATTTGGAGATCTAAAAATTTCACCGGGAGATCTCCCCCTTAAGCCACTATCGTGAACCCCCTCTACTTTAAGATTCGTATAAAAATCCAACATATATCTATTTCCCTATGCAACTATGTTAGATCTATTTACCCAAGTGTCCACAAACTCATTCAATGGCTAGAATTGCTCCATCTCTCTGTCGTGCCTTTGTTAGAAGCCCAATTTCAAACCACCCCAAAATATGATCCTGCCTTAGCCTCAGATCCTCTGAAAATACTATTACTATCACTAAAGGGACCTAAAAATTCCTCCAAAAAAAAAGAAAGATCAAAGGATCTAGTATAAACCACCTCATTACCCTCTTGAGTAAAAATTTTTTAAAAACCTTCCCTCAAATTATTTGACCAAATATCCATTATGAAGATAATAATTCCTGCATAAGAATCATCTAAACAATCCACCTTCTCTTCATCCCTCTCACACGACTCCACAAACTTTTTATAAAGACCTTTCCCATCCTCTTCTCCCATGAAAATTCCCCCATGCAAACTACGTGCTACACTAGCAATAAATACTATGAAATTGCCATCATCAAAACCTTCATCTTGCCCACCAACTCAAAAATTTACCGGCCACTACAAAAATCACCCCAAAACTCTGAAGTGAACCAAAAATAAAAAAACATAATCATATTTTGTACTTTATACTACAAGAAGTTGCCATCCCCTATCATGTGTGCTACTCATTGATCCTTAAATGTCGATTAAAAAGTGAACTTAGGGTTGAACATCCATCAACAAAAATGGATCCCAACGCAAACTACTCGAGAACTACATGACTAGGCAATTGGGCATCAACTCAAATTGGATGATTGATTACCCAAACTAAGCACAAAATGGATGCCCTTCAAAATCCCTCACAGCCATCAAACAGATTAACTAAGCCATCAAAGAAGCACTTTTACTTCACTAATCTCAGTTCCCAAATAGCACGAATGACAAACATAAGACCCACAACTACAAAATCCCTAAAATACCGTCCACAAAAGGAGATAAACAAATGAAAATGTAGAGTGATGTTGAGAAAGCCTTATCAGTGTGTAACCACTATTTACAGCTTGGATTCAAATATGAACTTCACAATTGCTCTAGATTCTAACGAGAACTGCATCTCGCAGCAACCCATCAGTCTGACCAATATAAAAATTTCTTCAAAGATGTGATAGTGCAATATTCAAGGTCCATGAGTTGCCCCCTTATTCGCCAGGGACTGAGGCATGTTATCATATGGCCTGTCCAAACAGTAGCTCCAACCTGAGAAATATCAAAGCAGGGGCGGAGTCTGAGACCTGCCTCACAGGTCATGAAGTCTGAGAGCTATCAAAATATATATTGATACAATGCCAGAGTTTGAGGCCTGCCAAGTAGTCACTGGGTTCTGCGTCGAGCGGCAACAAATATAAAAAACTGGGACCGTCGATATTTGAGCCCAAGTAGGAAACGAAACATCGATCAACAAGGATTGTTCAGAGCCGAGAATAAAACTTCATTGAATCTCGTTTATTCTCTTCCAGAAAAATTAAACCTTGCAGCTTCCAAATCTGAGCCGCAAATAAGAGATTAACGAGGTATCATCGTGTTGTCTATGACCAGTGGCTTCTTTGTTTATATTGTATTATTATATATAATTTATTATTATATTACAATGTATAGTGATATAGTATTTATAAAATATAGTAATAAATAATGATGAATTATTTTAAAATTCTTCAAATAAAATTTAAAAAAAAAAAAAGTTTTTTCCTTATAAGGTGTTTTGGGTAAATTTCATGAAAGTTATGAATGTCTAGGTAGAAATAGAAAAAGGCTTAGAGTGGAGCTAAAGATATATCTATCAAAATTATAAATGTCTAGTTGGGAGCAAAGCAATGCCTAAGCCTTCATTTTCCAATTAAAATATTTTAATATTTGTGTGTAATAATGGAGTGCCCATCAAAACATTTGTTGAGTCATTGATCTTAACTTATTTCACTAAAACCCATGGCAATGATAATTTAATCATGCACACATATGTACTGTTCTTTTTGTAATGTCTAAACTTTCTTTATCTTAGCTTGGGGTTTTAGTCCTAGTAAAAACATAACATTTTTTTTTGTATATTATTGATCTATGTTCTTATTTTAATTAGAGATTATAAGTTATAACACTTTGAAATGTTTTTCCATAGAAGTCATCATTTGTTTTCATCAACACATCTTTATTTCAAAAATTATTTTTGAAATGGAGACCCCTTTTGATTTGGATGCATTTATTTTAACAAGTACATGCTTATCAAGATTTGATTTGGACAAATAATTTTAAATTCAACATATTAATCATACTTTTTACTTCTTTCTTTTGACTTATAATATTGTGTATAAGTGCCTTATAATGTAAGGCTTGGATATGTCAATTGAAAGATTTAATCTCTATACATTGAGGGATTATATATTTTTGAGATCAAATGTGAAGAAGACCTTGATTGGAACTTTTTTAGACAACTTTATTTATTAAACATCCTTTGAAATATTTTATATTTGTTTTTCAGTATGCAGGTTTCAAATTTAATTTGCAGTTAGTCACATACATTCTCACTCAATCGCATTGCATTGTAATTGGATTTATCCATTGCAAAGTTTGGACTTACTATAGACATTTGATGTGTCAAATTTTCATAGCATTCACACTACACGTATTATTTTAAGCCTCTGAATACAAACATATTCCACATTTTGGTTGTGCATACATTAACATTATTTAAACCTAAGGTTGTTACATTGGCATTTGAAAATTACTCATTGCGAAGGTCTGAGTGAGCATAACAATGTTAGCGTCAATATTTCATTTAATCATATATTCATATCTTATTAATCAAAACCTTTGAATATAATGATATGGTCTACAAGAATGGGACCTTATAATATGTTACCATGTGTCATGATCTCATTTCCTCGCAACACAAAGCTATAATATGTAGGAATGAGACCCTACGCTAAATTTTCACATGCCCTAGTCTCGCATCATCACAACATTATATGGTTCAAATAAATGTGCAGTTGGTTTTAATATTCATACATTTTAGAATTGTGACTCAATATACAAGTGCCACTTGTCATCATCACATTTTTTATAGGAAAAGGGGACTTTGTATTCAATCACTTATAGTAAAACCATGACTATGTGATATGAAAACATGTGGCACAAACATAAAGAAAGATGACACAATGACACAATTTTCAAATGTGGGAATATTTAAGGATGTGACCAAACTTAATACAAATAAAATAAAAGGGTATAATTTTTTATGGAGAGTTGATTAAGCATCTCAGTGAAATCCATTAAAGTGTGAAACAAATAAAAGTGTCATGTTCAATTTCCTCATAAAAAAGAGAGTTTAAAAGTAGAATTCAAATAATATGATCTAGAAAAAGGAAGTTCAACTCCATTAAATCTCATGAGGGAAGGTAATTGTCAAAGCATTCAAATCCATTGACATGTGACTGCATAACCAAAAGCATTTGAAGTAGTTAAATGAACTCAAAACACTCTTGCTCCTCAATTCTCATCGCCTACAACATCAAGGAAAACTTAAACTATTACATTTGAGAAAAATAAAATCCTTCCTAATTTAATAGCAATAAAAAATCATCATGTAGACTAGTGATCAATAACTTTGTTCATTTAGCAAATACCATATTTTCATGGACACAACGTTCAATTTTTAAGAATCGGGCATGGGCTTGAAGCACTACAATTCCATCTTTGACAAAGTTGAAAATCATATAGATGAAAATGATAATGATAAGTTTCATTTATCTCTTTGCGAGTATTCATTATATATTGTGGCCATTCAAACAGTTGGTCTACATTATGCAATAGCTAAACTTGAGGTATATCTTTGTGTAAATCTAGTTTATAATGTTTTATGCATTATAACCTATCACAATGAAAAAATGCAATCATGAAAAATAAAAACCCAATTACCTATATTCTTGGTGTTTCTTATGATGGATACCATGAATTTATCTCTCCCTATATAGTCTAAAATCATGAAGAGCCCTATAATGATTACAAAATAATTATGTAAGGGATGTCTTTAAGGATTGGTTTGATGATCCAAACCATTTTGTGTGCAAAGAAAAAATCAAAACCATTCTTATAAATCAATTTAGGTAAAAAGTTGAACTAGGAATGGTCCCAATGAATAAACTATTTGGATTTATTGATATAACACATTTAGACAAGAGGTGAATACCTTTTCTTGATATAATAATTGATGATAGAAAATCCATGCCTTTGGAGAAATCATTTGTTACAATTTGACCCAACAGGTTTTAGGATTTAATGAGGGAATTTTTTATATGTTGTCATATTTGATGGATGAAAGTTGACCAATAGTGGATTTCCAAACATTCTTGTATGGACCCCTAATTCTTGAGTATTAATGCACTCAATCTTCTCAAGGCTATACATTCACAAATTAAGATAGATTATTCTGATTATTGTTTCCCTATTCTAACCACTAGTTTAGAGGGTTATCAATAAAAAATCTATGCCCATCTTATCTTAAGAAGTAAGGAGGCCATTGGTAGTTATTTGTGCTTATGTGTATTACCTAGATTACACCACAATTAGAGTTAAATTCAAATTGGAATATCCTTTGTAATCTAATTAAATTTGTCCCAAAAAAATTGGAATAACAAGAAATTTCATAGCAAATCATTCATTAAATGGATTGTGCCTACAATAAAATAAAAGAGGCCCTCATGCACCCACTAACCCTCATAATTGGAAGGTATTATTTCAAGGTATGGCCATCACTAGACAATGCTATAGCCCATAGGTCTTCATTTTCACTCCAAAGTAATGAACTCAATCATTGGGACCCCAATAGAAAGGTAGTTGTACATCTAAGGCCTCTAAGAGGAAAAGTTCAAGTGGTATATCATCATGAGCTTCACACTTTGGATAGGGTATTTTTCAATTACCAAGATGAATAATAATTTGCAAGGAACATATAGATTATTGAATTCACAATGGAGACTTCTAGATGAATTTAGTTTAGAAGATTAGAAGAGAGGCCCAAGTCAACATAACATGAAGAATACTCTCCTTCTACTAACATGCACCTAAAGAGGAGGATACTACAAGGCCTTCCACCTACATCTACTTCTTAAGGAGCATATCATCCTCCTCAAGTAGTAAAATCACCTCCTTTGAATTCTCTAATTCAAGTATATATTATTGAAGGGTTTGTTATGTCATAGGAACACAATCTAGAGGGAAGTGCTAAAAAATAAGACACCCCTCCCCTTCACTTACCATGCCTATGTTAGAATGTCCCACATGATCTCCTTACTCATATTCCTATAAAATAAGATCCAAATGTTAGGGAAACACCCATTCTAAGGTATTTTCAAATCAAAATTCTTTATACAAGTAAGGTGGTTCCCATCCTATCATTCAAGTTTGCCCTGATCTTATAATTGTGCCTCTTCTTACACAATCTCATAGTGTTACTGTTTCCCCTATTATTTTGAGAACTAGAGGAAATGTTCCTCAATTTAATATAAAATTATATCTTTATGATCAATCCATAGTCCTCACAGATCATCTCATAGTGTCTCAATTCGACAGATCTATTCCATAGGTCTCACCTATTCAAAAAAAAAAAATCCCTCCCTATGTTGACTATTGAATCAATTCACATTTTACCATCCTTTAAGGTTGTAGTCATGCCTAAATTACCAAGTACAATTTTTCATTATTTTTCAAATCTTGGCCAACCCAAAGGTTTAAAAATATACGGGAAATCATAATTTCCACCTATCTTCACCATACCACATGTACCACCTTTATACTGGTTGACCCCACAAAACCCATGATGGTGATTTCATCTCCTCCAACTCCACCACATTCTACTATTGCTTCCCTTGATTTCTCTTCTTGATGAAATTATTGGATACATAAATTTCAAGTTTTCAAATTATAGAGGTAGTTTTTAGTGATTATTGACAAACTCGAGGTCATAATGTAGTTTGAGTAAGTTACAAGAATATGGAAGAGGGTTTAAATAAGAAATATTATCTAAGATTTCAAGATAGTCATGTGTATTAATTAAGATTAATTTTTTACCTTGACAAAGAAAATAAAAACTATGATCTAAGAATTTGACTTAAGAGAGGATGGTTAGTATGGTGTTAGTTCCAAAATGAAAACAAAATGAAACAAACACACTAATAGCATAAAATATCTAAGCCTAGACACTAGGGAGAGCTTAGTTAAAACTCATGAATGAAACACACAACTAAAATGCAAAAGAAAAATATTTTACCTTCCTTGGATGCTCCAAAATGCTTGTTGTGGTGTCTTGCTTGGCTTGTGCTCATGAAGTCCTTGGCAATGGAAGCTTGACAACCTCCATCTCTCCTTGGCACCTTTGGTTTGTGACTTGGTTTGGTTTGGATCAATTTGGCATGGTAACACTGGTTTCTTGAAACTTTTGGAACCAATATTGCATTATAACTTTGCACTAATTAAGCTTTGAAATGATGTTGTGAGGCCTCCTATTTATAGATTTTTGGATTTGATCAGAATCAACCTCAACCATCCATATTAAGATTGAGATGTGTGGTTGAGGATTAATTAAATTTTTGTAATTAAGTTTTTAATTATCCTCATCATGTCATTGGAATAAGGGGCAATCAAAAGGCATGGAGGGCATCATTGAAGGCATTGATGAGGCATAAATCCTAATATTTGTGGCATTTACGGCCTAAGGATGTCTTCCCAAGAAATGAGGTCACTTGATGATGTATATATTCAATATTCATTTCTAAAAACAAGTATTCAAAAAGTTTTCATGGAATTATTAATTAGGCCTTGATTTGGGTTAATTAGCTCTTAAGCATGATTAAGCACTTTGTGCACAAATTACTCAAATTGATCAGAATGTCTTGTTATTGGTCCAAAATTTGAATGGATTAGAATTTGAAAGCAATGTAAAATGCATTAGATGAATATTAACATTTAGGATGTTACCAAAAACAAATAACAAATGCACAAGTATTGTGCAAAATATTTGATAGGAAAGAGTAGTTCAGAGCACGTGGATGCAAAATTGGCATTTTGACTTGAAATGGACTGATCAAAGTTAGTTGGCCCATAAATTTCATTGTCCCACTTAGGGATACCCTAGCCAAAATTAGCACTTGAATATGTCATTTTCACATCATTTTTCATGTTTTAGTGTTTTTAGGCCAAATTATGCATTTTAGGTGGAAACTAGCCAAAACCTTGATTGGGGGTTATCAGTGGCCAGTTTTAGGTGTCTATAATTTTCCCCTATTCGGGAAGATGTTGAAAACCTTAGGTAAAGAATGTCTTCTCAAAGAATGAGATATTCCCTGTATGCCATTATGTGGATCTAAGAATTTGACTCAAGAGAGGATGGTTAGTATGGCATTAGTTCTAAAATGAAAATAAAATGAAAACACACTAATAACATAACATCTCTATGCCTAGATACTAGGGAAAGATTAGTTAACAAAAACAAATGACAAACACAACTAAAAATTAAGGAATAAAACACAATAATTCTTTCACCTTCCTTAGATGCTTCAAATGCCTTTGTAGTGGTGGCTTGCTCAGCTTGTGTTCATGAAGTCCTTGGCAATGGAAGCTTGACAACCTCCATATCTCCTTGGCACCTTTGGATTATGACTTGGCTTGGATTAGAATAAATTTGGCATGGTAACACTAGTTTCTTGAAACTTTTGGAACCAATCCTACATTATAACTTTGCATTAAGCTTCAAAATGATGTTGTGAGGCCTCTTATTTATAGATTTTTGGATTTAATCAGAATTAACCTCAACCATCCATCTCAAGATTGAGATGTGTGGTTGAGGATTAATTCAATTTTTGGAATTAAGTTTATATTATCCTCATCATGGCATTATAATAATTGGCAATTAAGAGGCATGAAGGGCATCATTGAAGGCATTGATGAGGCATGTGAGCCATGAATCCTGATATTTGTGGCATTTATGGCCTAGGGATGTCTTCCCAAGAAATGAGGTCACTTGATGATGTAGATATTCAATATTATTTATAAAAACAAGTATTCAACAAGTTTCTATGAAATTATTAATTAGGCCTTAATTAAGGTTAATTAGTTCTTAAGCATTATTAAACACTTTGTGCACAAATTACTCAAATTGATTATAATGTCTTGTTATTGGTCCAAAATTTGACTGGATTGGAATTGGAAAGCAATGTCAGATGTGTTGGATGCATATTCCCATTTAGGATGCTACCAAAAACAAATAACAAAGTCATAAGTCTCGTAAAAAATATTTTATAGGAAAAAATAGTTTAGAGCACGTGGGTGCAAAATTGGCATTTTGACTTGAAATGGACTGATCAAAGTTAGATGGCCCATTAATTGCATTGCCTCATTTAGGGATACCCTAGCCAAAATTGGCACTTGAGTATGGCAGTTTCACATCATTTAACATGTTTTAATGATTTGGGCCAAATTATATGTTTTTGGTGGAAATTGGCCAAAAGCTTGAATGGAGGTTATCAGTGACCAATTTTAGGTGTCTAAAGTTTGCCCCTATTTGGGAAGATGTTACAAATCATAGGCAAAACAATGTCTTTTCAAAGAATGAGAGATGGCCTGTATGTCAAAAAGAAGATGATGGTTGAAGAATAAAGCTCCAAATAGTTTTTGGGAAGCCTATGATGATGCCCCCTCGAGGGAGTGGTCGTCACATTTATTGATGGATGGTCCCTCGAAAAGAAACAAGAAGAAATCTGGAATTAACCCATGTTTAAGATTAATCCAAATGAGAAAATGCTTGCATGTATTGATGTAAAAAAGATGTTAATTTGCCCAAAAGTGGTTATAATTAGGAGTAAAAGTCAAAATAATGATTTGCCCATAGGCGGTTATAATCATTATGTAGACCTAGATTGGCTAAAGCTGATTGTGCCCCAATTAGGGCTGATTAGCAAGCATAACTCAAGGATATAACCTAGAATACAGATTAGAGATGAGTGAGTGTAAAGTGGTGAAATAGATGAATAGAAGAATAGGATTGATCAGTGTGAATGATTCAATTGTACCTGCTAATGAAGAGATGCTCATCCTAATTAACAATGATATAACTAGAATGGCCAATGGGTTGATATTGATCAAGGTGGGTGGGAGGATTTTCCAAAGTAACAAGGAGAAACTTCTACAGCTTCATTAATTGTAGACCTTCTTGAAGCTAATTTTTGTTGTAACATGTGATGGTAGGCTTCATGATAAAACACCATGAAGAATTGGCCAAAATATGCACAAGGACTGACTCCTGAGCCAATAAACACTTGAAAACAATGCATCAATGATAAAAACCATGATGGAAATGTTGACATATGAATATAGATGGACTCAAGAATAATGTACTTAAAGAATCACCCAACAAACACATATAGACTGAGTCAAGGCAACAGTGTTGAAAGCAAACAAACATGCAAGAAAATAAACAAACAAACATAAAAACAAAAAAACAAATATAAAAACAAACAAACAAACATAAAAACAAACAAACAAACAAATATAAAGCCTAAAAACAAAAGCAAAAGAAAACATCCTAATAATGATAATGCCCCAGTAAGGCAGATCAAGGATAACTGACTAGGCTTAGATAGGACAAATATTTTTGGTATTTTTGACATATTATGAATGTTTTTTGAAATTTAAGGGTATCTTACCTCATTAGATAATGAAAAGATACCTACTCACAAAATAGCAAAAGCATTTGGCTTAGGTTACTTGTAAAACAATGAGTGTATGGAAAGGGGGACTGAGGTGACCTCAACATGAATTGAGCATGACCCACATAGTCCCAAAATGACCTCAAGTCATAGTAATTCCATCCACACAAAAGGTGAGGATAAATCAACTAGGTCCCAAAAAGTTCTCAAATATGGAAAATGGCTAGTCAAATGAAAATAGTAATGGTAAGGTGATGTGGCAATGCATGGTAAACAAGTGTTTCCCCTAGTTTGTCCACAGGTGATTATAACTAAGATATAATGGCATAGGTAAATGATACTAATTTTCCCAAAGGTAGTTATAATTAGTAGCAAGACTAGTGAAACACTGATTTGGCCATAGACAGTTATAATCAGACTCACATAAACAAGCTTGATAGGATGAAGGATATCTTATTAGATCAATTGTCACACTACTTTCATAGACTATCATTTAAAACATAGATTGGATTGATTATTGAAACTCGATTGGAATCCCCCTACAAAAGGTGTGGAAAGAACCAAAGTAACCAAGATAAAAAATAGGATTGGGTAAGATGACTGAAAATAGGCTTTGGTCTGGATAGGAATGGAATTATTGGATGGTATGGTCTTGCTTAGGATAATGATGGTTTTTGATAAATTGAATAAAAACGATAATAGGGTTACCCCCAAGTGATGGGGTGAATAGAAGGATACATGACAATGGGAAAAGGATATGTAACAATGGCAATGACATGGCAATGTGAAACGGTATGGTACATGTTTTTAGCTTGGGTGTGGTAAATGGAATATGATTATGTTTTTCTTGTTGAGATGGAGATGCACATCCTATTCAATAAATGATAAAAATAGAATACTTGATCATTTTAATTGCTAGCCCACACTTCATCTAAATAATTGCTCTATCAAGAATGGCCTATAAATTTAGTTTCTGAGAATGATTTTGTAATCTTCACTGGTCATTGATTCTGATTCCTTCAAGAATTGAGACAAGGTATCTTTGTAACCTCTACAAAGGAAAGTGTGGCCATGAATGGTAAACAAGGATAAATAATGGATGGTAGGTTTGATTTTAAAATAGAATGGTTGATGATAATAGAATGTATAATGGTGGGAAAATAAATGAAGATCAGGACTTTTAGTCACACGTAATGTTGCTGATGCCGAATTCGACATATTTTTGGTTGTGGTGGGGCTGAAGACTTGTTATCTCAATAAGACCACATATTTTTTTAATTTATCTTGAGAGTAGCTACCATCTAATTAAGCTGTAAATTGGAAGCTATTTTGATTTGATCTTTGATTTTGTCTTCATCAAGTAGTGAAGAACTTTTGTGCTTAGTTATTGGTGCCTCAATGATGTTTTCACCAATGAAGTTATCTTGATTGTCTTGTAGCAGATCTAAGAAGGTTTCACTAATGAACATTGGATTTTGACTTTGATTTTCTTCTAGTGCTTCTAAAAAAATTTCACTAGAAAATGTTGAGTTCTGACTTTGATTGTCTCCTAGTGCCTTCAAAAAGGCTTCACTAAGAGAGTGTTATTCTACTATATGAATGTTATCTTGACCTCCTTGATATTCTTCAACTACTATGTCACCATGGATGCAGTTTAACAAAGTGTGATTCTGTCAATCCCAATCGACACTTGTGAGAGATGTAATGTCAATGATATGGTTATTTTGGTTGATGGTAATGGCCTATGGAATGGTAATGGAATGGGGAGAGGTTGTATAATCCTCGTAAAATATACTAGGATAACTTGTGTCGAAGGTAAAGTACTCATCCTCAAAAATTATAGAAGGATCACAAATGTATCCAAATTGATTTGCAAGGCATGCGTAACCAATGTTGTAACAGCCATGAACATATTCTTCTTCTAAATCTAATTTTAACTCAAGGGACTTTGAATTCGATGTTGAGACTAATATTAATTTTTATTTTGATGCTAAATCTAATGTCAGTTTAAGAATAGAACCTGAATCTAATTATGATTCTTCATCTTATGGGTACTCTATTACAATGATGTCTTTTTGAATATTTGGTTTTAGACAAGTAATGGCCTGTAATGGCATAAGGGGCTCCATAAAGAATGGTTTGTCAAAGTGAGTCTCCTCTACAATGGGAAAAAGGTCAAGAGACAACTCCTCAGAGATTGGATTGTCAATAGGAGGCTTTTGAAAAATAGGTACATGGTCGAGGTAATGATTTTCCCAAAGGTAGTTATAATCATTAAGAAGTGACTCAATAAAGACTAGCTTGTTAGAGTGAGACTCTTTGACAACTGGTATAGGATCAATAGGTGATTAATCATAGGTTGACTTATCACAAATGGTTGGTTTAACAAAAACATCTTGGATTGGTTGGTTATTTTGGCCTTGGTTTCCAATGAGTTGGAAAATACCAGTTATGAACATAGCTTGGTCTTCAAATGATTAGATGGGTTGAGGTTTGGATGAGATTGATAATAGATGTAGAATGGTATATGGTTGGATAATGGTATGGCCTCGGGGAGCATGATTTCTTGCATGAGCCAAAGGACAAAGTATTGAGATGGTAATGATAGGGCGATGTAGAACATGATTTCTTGCACAAGCCAAAGGACCAGGTCTTGGAATGATGAAGGGGTGTTGTGGAGATTGATTGCTTGCACAAACCAAAGGATGAGGTCCTAGTATAGAAATGGTTGGGTGTTGTGGAGCTTGGTTGCTTGCACAAACCAAAGGATGAGGTCTTGGTATGGGAATGCTATTCCTTGGATATTGTAGAGCTTGATAGTTTGTATAATCCAAAAGAGGATTAGGGGTAGCCGATGATCAGATAACAAAAAGATGTCATGAAACTTGATTGCTTGTATAGGAAAAAACATCCAAGTTTTCCTCATAAACCATATCATCCCAGTCATGAGTTGGCTCATAAGCTAGTTCTTGATTGTGTTATATGTACTGATTATTGAAAAGAGGGTATGGATTTGTATTCCAAACAACATTATCTATAGTTGGGTCTTCAAAGTCCTCTTCACAAGCCTCTTCATACCAATCAAGGTGTCAAGTTGGATCGTAAGTTACTTCGTGACTTTGTTCCTATGAATGATTAATATGAAGCAGATAGAAATTTGTCTTACAAACCATATTAACATCTTTGGGGTCTTGATAAAATCCATAAACATCATTTTGTGTGGCCATTCTACCATAAGTCAGATTGTAAGTGACTCCACCATAAGTGTATCTAGACATATCTATGTAAATGATGAAAGCTCCAAAAATAAAAAGACTTAGAGTTTTACAAACTCTGAAAAACTATGTCTAAAGGACAAATGGTTCAAGCTTGGTCTAACTTGGTTGAAGGGGTGGAGCTGTATCTACAATATGGTCTAAAAGTGGAGCTGTATCTCCAAAATGATTTGTGTTAAGACTTGGTATAAAAAAGCCTAATGTCAAACATCTAACGTCAAATTTCATATGCATAAAAGGTCAAGCATTTGAATAAAAATTGACATGCCAAAGGTTTAGGTTAAAGTGTTCCAAATAGGGTCTAATCTAGGAAAGGAAAAGTTGAGTTGCTAAGTCTTTTGTCCAAACACGGATTCAAAATCTAGGCTCAAACAAACATGCATGATGTGATTTGATTTAATCTAACAAGTTTAGAAACAACTTTGACATAGACTCGACACATGAAATCAAACATAAACATGATCAGTTGGCATAAGGCATAAAATAAAAGGCTCTTTGAAAAAGGTTGTGTTCTCCTAAATAAAAGCACAAATGATGATGAGGATAGGCATGAAATAAAAACACCATCAATATTTTTCAAATTTGTGTATTCAATTAACCAAAGTTATGCAACCCAAATGAGAAAGATCTATATATTAGCCTCATAAATTGAGGCCTACACATAAATCAATTAATGTTTGGATCTAAACTTAGCAAGGCTAATTGAAAACTCAATAATGAAAACTAGGATTTGACTAAATAGGCTAGATAAGATTAGACAACATGACGACACAAGACAAAGGCCTAAATGTATACATAAAGTGGTTTGAAACAAATGGTTTTGATGCAATGGTGAACAAGTCTTAAAGTAAATTGAGCAGCCTAATAACATAAGCATACTCAAATGATGTGGTCAATGTTATGTTTCAAAAGACTTAAAAGGCTCAAAATATTTTGACATGATTTGGGTAGCATAACACTACCCTTTGCAACTCAAATACATTATTTTGACATGGCTTATGAATAAACAAACAAGTTTTAGTCTCAAATCATAGCAAGCAAAAATGACAAAAATACACTAAGTATAATCATCCAACATCCTAGCAAGGGTATGGCATGTGGGGTTGACTAAACTATCAAGTTTTGAACATTTTTAGGGGAATTAATTACACAATGACTTTCATGCCAAACAATGCAAAAGAAAAGCACAGATTTTGGGTCTGTATCACTTGGCTTGTTGTAAAAAGGTCTAGTCCTTTTTGCAACCACTACATCCTACTATTCACTCAGTTTAGTGCGATGTCCAAAGTGCCACTACGTCTCGTGTGCAACTCTAAAGGAGCCAAATGAAGTCAATGTCAGGAGGTGAAACCTTGGGTCAAAGCTTCCCTAAATAACTTTTGAGAGGTGTTGAAGCCCCCCTTACAAGCCAAGATGCATAAAAATAAATAAAGCATGAAAATAAAAAGACTTTAGGGTCATTTTCAAGGTCACCTAAAATTTAACAAGTTTTTGTGGAGTGCTTTAGATGACTTTCTTTCTAAGCCTTGGACTAGGCTACTTTACAATAGGAATGGCACTTTTGATTCCAAGGGTTCCTTATAAGAGAAAAATGAAAGAGAATACATGCAACATCCCTCTTTTTACCAAACAAAAATCCAACTAAACAACTATTACAAGCAAGAATTAACAAGTGTGTTCAATTTTAAACCCAAATAAAATGTTTGGTAGTGTTCATTTGACCCCTTGGTCTTAGTTGCAAACTTTGAAAACATTCACCAAAACATCTAAAAATTCTTTGTTAAACTCCAAAACAAGGTTCCTAATCAAATTTTAAGCATGCAAAAGTGATTAAAACATGTTTTGAGCAAATATCCCTCTTGGTCCTGCAACAAAATTGTTATCATGTCCTTTAGCTTTGAACCCTTTTAAGTTTGAAATAATAAACTTTGAAAAAGTAGGTCTAAAGTCTATGTTTTTGGAAAAACATAGTGAATGACATCGATTAATACCACTGACATTGGTTATAGCTAATCAAGATCTAATTGATGTCAATTTTTCTGAATTTCATCGATTAGGTCAGGTAATCGATGTTGGTATTTTTATTGACATTAGTTACTGTGTAAAAATTGTGGCAACAAAAAATGGCAAAATAAAGTTAGAAAAACCAATTTGTAAGAGTTTTAAAGGCTCAAATGAATTTTTTAAAATTGCAAAAAGATCTCCTTTAGGTTTAGGATGTGTCTAGTCCCATCAGGCGTGCCATTATGTGATCTATGAATTTGACTCAAGAGAGGATGGTTAGTATGGTGTTAATTCCAAAATGAAAACAAAATGAAACAAATATAATAATAGCATAACATCTCTAGGCCTAAACACTAGGGAGAGCTTAGTTAACAATTATGAATGAAACACACAGCTAAAATGTAAAATAAAAGCCTTTTACCTTCTTTTGATGCTCTAAAATGCTTGTTGTGGAGGCTTGTTTGGCTTGTGCTCATGAAGTCCTTTGCAATGGAAGCTTGATAACCTCCATCTCTCTTTGGCACCTTTGGCTTGTGACTTGAATTGGATTAGAATCAATTTGGCATGGTAACACTAGTTTATTGAAATGTTTGGAACTAATCCTGCATTATAACTTTGCACTAATTAAGCTTTGAAATGATGTTGTGAGGCCTCCTATTTATAGATTTTTGGATTTGATCATAATCAACCTCAATCATCCATCTCAAGATTGAGATGTGTGGTTGAGGATTAATTCAATTTTTGGAATTAAGTTTATAATTATCCTCATCATGGCATTAGAATAATGGGAAATTAAGAGGCATGGAGGGCATCATGGAAGGCATTGATGAGGCATGGGAGGCATGAATCTTGATTTTGTGGCATTTATGGCTTAGGGATGTCTTCCCAAGAAATGAGGTCACTTGATAATGTAGATATTAAATATTCATTTCTAAAAACAAGTATTCAAAAACTTTCTATGGAATTATTAATTAGGCCTTGATTTGGATTAATTAGCTCTTAAACATGATTAAGTACTTTGTACACAAATTACTCAAATTAATTAGAATGTCTTGTTATTGGTCTAAAATTTGACTGGATTGGAATTGGAAGCAATGTTAGATGCATATTACCATTTAGGATGTTTCCAAAAACAAATAACAAAGGCACAAGTCTTGTGCAAAATATTTGATAGGAAAGAGTGGTTCAGAGCATGTGGGTGCAAAATTGGCATTTTGCCTCGAAATGGAATAATCAAAGTTAGCTGGCCCATAAATTACATTGCCTCATTTAAGGATACTCTAGCCAAAATCAACACTTGAATATGTCATTTTCACATCATTTTGCATGTTTTAGTGTTTTTAGGCCAAATTATGCATTTTAGATAGAAACTAGCTAAAAACCTGATTGCAACTTATCGGTGGCCAGTTTTAGGTGTCTACAATTTGCCCCTATTTAAGAATATGTTGTAAACCATAGGCAAAGCAATGTCTTCTCAAAAAATAAGAAATGGCTTGTATGCCATTATGTGGATCTAGGAATTTGACTCAAGAGAGGATGGTTAGTATGGTGTTAGTTCCAAAATGAAAACAAAATGAAAGAAACACACTAATAGCATAACATCTCTAGGCCTAGACACTAGGGAGAGCTTAGTTAACAAAAAAAATGACAACCACAACTAAAAATTAAGGAATAAAACATAATAATTCCTTCACCTTCCTTGGATGCTCCAAATGCCTTTGTAGTGGTGGCTAGCTTGGCTTGTGCTCATGAAGTCCTTGGTAATGGAAGCTTGACAACCTCCATCTCTCCTTGGCACCTTTGGCTTGTGACTTGGCTTGGCTTGGAATCAATTTGGCATGGTAACACTAGTTTATTGAAACTTTTGGAACCAATCCTACATTATAACTTTGCACTAATTAAGCTTCAAAATGTTGTTGTGAGGCCTCCTATTTATAGATTTTTGGATTTGATCAGAATCAACCTCAACCATCCATCTCAAGATTGAGATGTGTGGTTGAGGATTAATTCAAATTTTGGAATTAAATTTTTAATTATCCTCATCATGACATTGGAATAAGGGGCAATTAAGAGGCATATAGGGCATCATGGAAGGCATTGATGAGGCATGGGAGGCATGAATCCTGATATTTGTGGCATTTATAGCCTAAGGATGTCTTCTCAAGAAATGAGGTCACTTGATGATGTAGATATTCAATATTCATTTTTAAAAACAAGTACTTAATAAGTTTCCATGGAATTATTAATTAGGTCTTGATTTGGGTTAATTAGCTCTTAAACATGATTAAGCACTTTATGCATAAATTACTCAAATTGATTAGAATGTCTTGTTATTGGTCTAAAATTTGACTGGATTAGAATTGGAAAGCAATGTTAGATGCATTGGGTGCATATTCCCATTTAGGATGTTGCCAAAAACAAATAATAAATGCACAAGTCTTGTGCAAAAGATTTGATAGGAAAAAGTAGTTCAGAGCACGTGGGTACAAAAATAGCATTTTGACTCAAAATAAATTGATCAAAGTTAGCTAGACCATAAATTGCATTGCCCCATTTAGGGATACCCTGGCCAAAATTGGCACTTGAATATATTAGTTTCACATCATTTAGCATGTTTTAGTGTTTTTAGGCCAAATTGTATGTTTTAGGTGGAAATTGGCCAAAAGGCTGATTAGAGGTTATCGGTGGTTAGTTTTAGGTGTCTACAAAAACAAAACAAGGTGAACATGATGAATTATAAGGGGACCCTAACTTGGTCATTATTTATATAGGGGACATGGCCAAAATGGTTGTTCATGAGATGAAATAGAAAGCAAAAAGATCAAAAACTCAGACCAAAGCTTTAGTCCCTAAAAATGTTATCATTGATGTGGAAAAGGCTTTCGAGTCCTTGTACATAATATTGGTTAGTATTTTTAAGCCAAAATTAAAATCATTATTTTGATACTTAAATTAAATTAAATTTAAAGCTAAATTATAGCAAGACAAAATTTTGAAATTCAAAGCTAGATTGGCTACTCTCACCAAGGCTGTTAAGTAAGACTTATGTCCTCTCATTGAAATAATACCATTGGTTGGAATTATTCTAGTTCAAAATTATATGGTCAATATGAGGACATCCCTTAAAGAGTGGGATGATGAAATGCATGTAGTGCATCAGACTTTTGACAATGTTGTAGAATTATTTTGGAGTTATTTTAAGAGGTTGATATATATGCAGTTATGATGTTGAATGGACAATTGGTCCCACACACACAATTCACTTCCTAGCTAATTCCTTTCATATCAAGTTTTGAATAGATGGTTTCACATGAAAATAAAGGAGGGGTTAGTGATGTAATTGATTTAGTCACATATGTAAAATAAAAATTTGAACAAGCAACTATAGATACGTAGGTCTTGCATACTATACTTATGAATCATGATATACTATTATGAATATCAAAGGTGATATTTAGAACACCAGTTGTGGATATATATAGAGTGGATAATAAGTTTACATTACTTGAACTTGTCCTTAAGAGTCAACATGTAGGTATAACTATAACCGTCAATCCTGGTACTTCAATATCTCTAACTTCCAATCAAGAATTAAATTAGCCTAAGTTATTTGAAGAATTCCATGAGAAATGCAACATACAAATTATAGTTTTGGAATTATTATTCATTGCATGTACTATATTTTTATGTTGGCATTGCCATTAGTATCCTATTTATTTATTTTTAATTCACCTCCTAAGGGGAGGAATATTTCTGTAAACATCAATGCAAGCTTCTAAATTCAAAGGAAAGTCTATGAGTTTTTATTTTTGTTCTCTTTCTTAATTTTATGGTATGCATGAATAATTTTAGTTGAGTTAATTGATTTATTAAATTGATGCATGTTTATGGTTTGAAAAAGTTGGATTGAGTTAGTAGTTATTCTAAAAAAATTATGTGAAGAGATATAAATTTAATTTTGATTTGTTATTAAATGTGCATGATAGTTATTCATTATTGATAAATATATTTTTAAGTCAATTTTAGAGGATTTTTTTTGCAAATAATCTCCTTAGACTTTTTGATGTGTCCATTCTTGCTTTGATTTATTACTAAAATAATGTATACATTATTTTATATTGCATGTTCAATTTCATTAAATTAATTCACTTGAAGTATATTGTTCTTGCTGACATAGTAAATCTTTCCTTTCTTCCCTACCATAATTTCCATTTTCAAATTTTTATTAGATCCAAAGGCACTTTAGTATAGTTTCATATGTTAATAATCGCATCCTAGGTTTATAAATAGTATTTAATCATAGAGTAAATTAGCCTCTCAAAATTATTTAAGTGTTGAAAGGTGGCAGTGAACCATACTATTCCAACTACTATTCCACCACATGTTTATTATAAAATGGAATACCCACAATTCATGCCTTGGAGTGGGTAACCACTATGTAGATAAAATTTTGAGCTATTGAAATTTGATAATGTAATTACATAAAAACACCCAAAATGTCAATCCACAAATTGAGATCTATAGGCATTAGGATAAAAATTCAAACACAGATGAATATTCATAGCAACATGCAAATATTAAAGCTAATTTCTCCAAACCAATATTAAATAATAAAAATACTAAAGGATTAAGGATGAATATTGCTCACAAGTAGACTCAAATTTGTAGCATTATGATAGCATGATTCATTGACTTGGATGATGGACTTGTTGATCATATTGACATGAATATTTTATGAATTTATTAGTTTGTTTCAATGGAGGATTGGAGGTGTTTAAATAGAAGAGAGAGGGAGGATTAAAAAGGAATTAAAAAATCTTTAAAAGCCTTTAGAATAGAGGCTTCTAGATAATAAGGTCCAAGTTAGAGAGGATTTTAGAATTAGAGAATTCTAGAATCCATTTAGTAGGTAAGTAAGATTAGTAGGGGATTAGGACAAGTTATTAGATAGGTGATTAGGGACTAGGGATGTAGAAGAGCCTAGAAATAGGTTAAGGTAGGTGGGTCATCAAAATTTTAAATTCCCAAATAATGGATAAGTGGGATTAGGATAAGATTAAGACATGATTAAAAGAATTAATATATTTGTGGGATAGGGATAAGGTTAGTGTGATAAATAATAATGAAGGGGATGTTAAATACATGACTAGAAGGGGTGATATTAGAATGAAATTAGAGGGGATAAATGATATAAGTGGAATTAGTGTCAACTAATAGTAATATTAGTGATGATAAATGAAGAGAGTGAATTTAGGTGCATATATTTTGTCCTTCTTTGAAAGGGCATTACAAATAGATGAAGTAGAAGGAGTAATGGTCTTTCAAAGAAAAACCATTTTATGGATGAATGCAAACCATTTCATGGATGAATTTTAGTAGATATGATGCCCCTCAAGGGGACATGCAGGGAAAAATGAGACAAATGGCCACTTGAAAGAGGAAATGAGGGGTGGGATATGACAAATAGACAAGGGGATGGGAGCGAGATAGATGATGAAGAAAATGAAATCAACCTGAGCAGTGAGTTATAAAGTGATGATGCCCCTGGCAAAGACATATGTATAAGGAGTGGGCACATGATGATGATAAGATAAAAGGATATAAGATTTCAACACATTCTAGGTAAGGACACATGCCAAAGAGAGTTTCAGACCAAGATGATAAAGAGCACGATCCATTGACATATCCCAAGAAAAGACACATGCTGGGAGAGCATCAAACCAAAGTTAAGATAATGATATGATAAGATTAAGGATGAGTGTAGCTTCATGCTAAAGTCAAGACATATGATGAAGGGGATGAGAAAGTGACCAAAATATGAAGGGGAAGAATTATACTACATTGCATCCAATCAATGAGCCACAATGTGATTAATAGTGATGATGCCCCTAGTAAGGATACATGCAATGGAGTGATAAATGATGATATAGTTATGGTTCTAGGCATGCCCCAATCAAGGGAAGAAACCATAAAATTTAAATGATGAATTAACCAATTAGTGATAATGGATAATTTATGGAAGAAAATATGGATATTATGATTTGTCAGGCCCAATCGATAGGTGTAGATGATTGACAAAAAATTTAGGGAGATGATCATGAGGATGGTGATTGATCAATATGCTAGTTGATAAATGAGTGATATTATAGCTCAAGGATTTAATTGATGCAAGACATGAGGATGAAAATATAAACATGGTGATGAATGATGGGGAAGAGGAGAGAGTGGATGAGTTGACCTTAAACATGTTATATGACTAAGCATTGCCTACATAGTTTGAAAAGATCTCAGGCCAATGTAGTTCAAACTAGAGGATAGATGAAAAGATAAACTAGAGGATAATGGTGATGATGAATATAGGATGATGAGAGGATGATAATGATGATGAATATTAGATAAGTTAGTGATTAGATAGAGGATGTTACTCAGACGTTGGACTAGAATAAAATATGAGATGTTAGATCATGAAGATAAAAGTCTTAATGGAAATGATTGGATTTTAGATGAGTGGAATGGGATTATTGGATTGAATACAAAGGATTGGGACAAATGATTGGATATGGGTTTTTAGATGATTAGATAGATTAGAATAAATGATTAATCCATCATTATTGTAATAAGGATCATCATAGTCTAAGCAATTTGATAGATATGGAACTTAGCAGGATGCCCCATGATATAAGGATGACTAAGAGGACATGGTGCCAAAGTACATAAAAAGGGGAAAATAGTGAATTCTACATCATTAAGGGAACTTAAAAGTATCATTATAGGTTTCGGTGTCATGATAGCATCCTCATTCATTGTATTATAGACAAAAAGAGACATGACGCAAGACTAAAAAAACATAAACAAACAAATAATCAACAAGAAAATAATTTATATACATGACAAAAGACATACAAATAAGTCAAACAACATGAAGCATCCAAGTAACAAACATAAGTATATATATGTAATGTCATCATGTCTTGTCTAATGGTCTTGATTAGAGTTGATGGGATGTTTGATCAAGTGATGAGTTGGACTAAGTTGATCATGATGATGTGAATTTGGATTACAGATATAGACTTTGGATAAGGGTATGGATTTAGAATAGATGAGGGCCTAAGATTAGGATAAGACTACTGAGGACATAACACAAGATGAATAGGATGTCGGGACAAGGTTAGATGATTAAATAATAACATCATGAAGAAATAAGACAAGTCACTATGACAATGATGTGGTCAATTTGGGGACATAAAATAAGACAACTAAAATAATCAAGACAATATAACAAAGATGTTTTTAGGATTTTTTGGATTTTATAATTTTTAGGGTTTTTGACATATGTATGTACACTATACAAAGGGGTTTAATAGAAAAGGGAATACCAAGCCTATAAAATAGGATTAGGATGAATGGAATAATGGATGGAATGACAAAAGGATGAGGGTGATGTAGAAAGGGGATGCAGAGCAAGGAAGAATGGACTAAGGATTACCAATGACCACATCGAAGGAACTAGATGTTTAGTTACTTGAGTATTCATTAGAGGATATGCCAAGATCATTTTAGAACATTTGTCAAAACACATTCCTCATCCTCAAAAAGGTAAAGATGGGAAGGAATGATAGACCAAATAGGGATAAAGGATATATAGACATGATAGACAAAAATGTTCAAATCATGGGATATGACTGTAGAGATGAAGTGGATTTTGCCCCTAAGTGTTGAGGTGCAATGCAAATAATAGATTATTTTACCATGATGTCAAAAACTAGTTTTCATCATGGTACTACCCAAGGCACCAAAAGACTCATTTTCACCATTAGATGAAGGATTTTTTATTTTTTATTTTTGTGTTTTTTTGACTTTTTCAACTTTTAAAAAAAATCTTTTTGGTTTTTTGGCATCTCAATTTATTAGAGGTGGGTGAGTTGCAAGATAAAAATGCTTTCTTGATCTTTCAACTGACTTCCATTCTATAGATGTGTGATGATAGGATCATATGATTGATGTTGGATGTATTGATGTCCATGTGACCTTTTTTGATTCTTGATTGAGACCCCTCCATATATCTAGACCAGGTGTATTTGTCACCTCTATAAGAGACAATGTTGCTTGAGTTGATGATGTGAGGTATGGATTGGTTTAGATCATGATGCCAATGGTGGAGTAATAGACTAAAATTGATGGTAGTACTTGATGGGATCATGGGAGAATGATAAGAAGATGTGATCGGTGTTGGAGGATTAGGACTAGAAATTGCACACATCGTTAGAGATGTTGGACATTCCATATTTGATTGGTGCTAGTTGACAAAGGATTGTTAGAGATTTACGACTTTTAGGCTACATGATTCTCCTTTGATCTAGTTATTTAAAGGATTATCGACCATGATTTTGAAATTATTTTGATTTTTAGACTTGGTTATTTCTTGACTCCCCCCTGGTGCCTAACTTTGGGCTTCACCATAGGAGATTGATCTTTAACTTGATAGATGATGGTTATTTTGACTTTGATGGTCTCCTAGTTCCTGATTTTGGGCTTCATCAAGGGAAACAAATTTTGGATTAGGCCAATGATTTGAATTTTATTGATTTTGAATTATTGGATCAAAGGTGATTTGATCATGATTTATGAATTTTATAATATGGTATTGAACCTTTATATTTATGGCACATATTATATTACTTGGGGAAGAGTCCAATGATGTATGTTCTTGTTCATCCCTATAGAGGGAGGTGATTAAATGATTATCAAGGGGAAGAAAAGGATCTATGATGGATGAAGGTAGTGGAGATGGTATGATGAGGTCAATGAGGGGTGAAAGGGAAGCATGGTCCTCACAAGGGTTCCTAAGAGACCTAGTTTCAAAATTAGAGAAGATCTCAAGATCAGCAAAAGGATCACTATGACTATCTATAAAATATGCATCCAAAGTGGGATCAGATCGACTATGATGATGTTTGATAGATAAATCTTATAATAACTCTATTATGACTTCATTATCTTGATTAGGATCAAAAGATATGCTTGGTGATTGATTATCATTTGAATTAGAAGTATCTTCAAAAAGGCAGACATAGTCATCATCTATTGTAACATCCATTAGGAATGATGTTTCGAATAAGGGATTTGATTTAGATACTGGTGTTGAACATGATCCTGATGAAGATAACACTTGTATTGATTTTGATGATGAATCTAATGTATAAGATGCAATGCTTCTAGGAGAAGATTCATTGTCCATAAGTGACCTATCAACATGGGGTTTTTGATATGATGATGGTGTTGGAATAGTGGATTCAACAAAGATAGGCCCATAGAAGGACTCATGAGGACTAGGTTCATGGGTGATAAACTCATCTTTAATGGAGGATTTTTTAAAGATGAGGAGAAAAAGGAAGATGGATGTGGGGTATTGAACTTGGATTAGAAAGGGAAAGGCTTGATCATGATCAGGAATATGATCTTAACATTCCTCTTATTGGTCACCCAGAGACATAGACCCATCTGATTCATTCTTGATTTTAGTGTCACCATATTTGATGAGGCCTTGGATGTAGTTTTGTAAATTATAACATTGATTAATGGTATGCCCCTAGGTTCAGTGATATGTATAATAGTGACTGGAATTATACCAAGAGGGCTTAGGCTTAGTGGGATTAAGATGTATGGGTGGATATACCATCATGTCATTGGGAAAAATATAGTAAAAGAGGGATTGTAATGATATAGGAAGAAGATTATAGGGAATATTTTCACTTCATACTTTGTATGTGGAAGCCTTGGGTTTTGGATCAAATGGTTATCGATGTGATTGTCAATAGACTAGTACTAGATGAGGTGGCTAGGATTGGATTCCCTTTACTAGTGTAGGAAGGGGTAGATGAATGGATATGATTGTTGGATGGAGGATTTTAATGGGACTCACATGGATGGGTGTGGATTATGTTGGGTGAATATTTTGTCACTAGCTAACTGATGAGAAAATAGGTCTCTTCAACCACAACATAGGGAGATTGGTCATCCATATGTGCGGGTTTACCACATCAAAAGGGGACAAATCTCTCCTCTCATCAAGGGGAGGTTCCCTTATAACTATGTGGAGCTATATAATATGTATATATATATATATATATATATATATATATATATATATATATATATATGCAGAAAATAACACTCAGGGGTAGGATAACACCATTCATCTCTCTTTTTTCAGAGATGATGTTCACAAACAAAGGAGAAATCTAGGTGAAGAAACTAAAGGCACTTCTCTTCTTTCAGAAGTGGTCTTGCAAGAAATAGTGGGAGTTCTTTCAGGTAGGGACAAGTAACTGGTAACAAAGAGCGTAGTAACTAGCAGACTGAGATGTAGCACAAAGTCTCCACCTTGACTTCCCAAGAGTGAAATACAAAGGAAAATGAGGGCAAAAAGTCATCCCAAGGTCCTTTACATAGGAATAAAAAATAGACAAACACACTGAAGGCAATTATAGATAGCACAAAGTCTTCCCACAATTGGCTTCAGGACACCTTCCTGATTACTTCCACAAGTTTTGCTTATTTCATTAACTGGACAAGAATGCATTTAGAAGACAGACATAAGAACAATCTCATAAAATGACACAAGCTATAATAGCACAAAGTCTAAAAGTAACTTGCTTTCTCATGCAAATAAAGAAATATGATTAACAATCTGAGCTTAAAGTCTCAATAATCACCTTTCAATTTTGGTAGTGTTTTTGCTTCTATAATAGAGAGATCTCCCTTAAAATGACATAAGAGAATACAATATATAGCAGCCAAGAAAGGCTTGGTGCTTTTTTCCATGGAATGGCCCATGCTGCACTCAATGCATTGAATGCACTTTTAGTTTTGTCAAAGAGGGCCATGCTGGAACAGGGCAGCCACCTTCAATGTGGCGTGTTGATTCATCTCAAATGTTTTCTCCTAGGCCTGAGTCATCTGGTCTATCACCTAATGTCTATGTATCTATCCACCTCACATTTACCCCAAAGGAGACAAATAGGCTGTGCCTTTAATGTTTGTAGGCTCAAATATCTACCTGGTGGACTGTTGCACCTACTGGAATAACTACTACATAGATATTTCTAGTTTTCCCCCTTTCCTACTACAATTTGAGACCTTGAGCTATCTTTTCCCCTTTTTGATTCTTTTGGTTCTTCCTCTCGATGGTTCTTCCTTTCACCCTGAAGGTCTTTGAATGCCTTTGAAAGCATTCAGGTCCACACTTAAGCCTGCAAAGATCAACAGCTATTTCATCACTATAGATTTAATGTCTTGGGGTCTATCATCATTGAAAGCCAATGGCTAGTTGGTTGCCTTGAATTAGACAGCTGCAGGCCCATCATCTTCTTCTTAGCAATTCCTTCATGTCTTTCCCATTTGCTTTGGCTTCTTTCTACTAATCTTAACAAGTGACACATGGCATTTTCTACTATGCAACTGACAAGGACACCTGGCAGCATCCGCTTAACTTATAAAAGCTTTAGATACCTTTTGAGAGTCCTACAGAAGATGACACTTGGTAGCTTCTACTGAGTTTTACCAGGGACATGTGGCCACTTTTATTGTATTTAGAAATAAATTATAATGGGTCTCAGCAGATGACACTTGGCAGCTTCCACTACTCTTTGAGGTTTGATCTTTCTCAGAGGGAACTTGCCCTTTGGGGTCTTGAAAGATGGTTCATTTTATTCAGTGAGAGCCCCCCACGAGGGTACCTACCCTTCAGGATCTTCTCGGTGACCTTCAGGCTTTAATTCCTTTAGAAAAAATGTCTGAAGGAATTTTTTCACTTTGTCTTTTTCCATCAGGGATTTTTTTGTGGGCTTTTCTCTTCAGTCCATCTCATTTCCTTCAAACAAAAGTTTGAAGGAATTCCTTCAAACTTTTTGTCTGAAGGAAATGGTCCTTAACAACTTTGCGGTAGGAACTTTTTCAAAGGAATTCCCTGCTCTCTTTTCCTCGCTGCCCTCCATAAGGGCACTTGGCTTTGCTCATTTCCCTCCGCAAGGGCACTCAGATTTGAGGCACTCCCTTGAACCTATCGATTGAACCAACCTTGAAATTGCCTTAGTGTTGAGAGCTTGTTTCTTTCCTACAGAGTCCGTAGAAATCAACTTGTGAAGTCCATAGAACTGAGTCCATAAAAATGAGCCCATAAAACTTGGCCTACATAGTCCATAGTTTTAAATCTATAGAGTCCATAGATTCAAGCCTACAGAGTCCATAGATTCAAGCTTGCAGAGTCCATAGATTCAAGCTTGAAGAATGGAGAATTTGAATGCACAGAACAATTTTTGAAAAGGGAAGAAAGGATTTTGGTTTGTAGGACCAAAATAGTTTAAATGTTGTCCCAAAAATGAGTGACATTTTTTAGGGACAACAACTGGCTCCAATTGGGGAACTTCCTTTAGTTGAAAACTTGGGACAACTTAGGGGAGTAGAAACTAGAATCTCCAGTGCCTTGAAGTATGCCATTGGGCTATAGAGTCATGCTACCCAAAAAGAAAGGCTCCAAAAAATGGAAATGAAAAGCACAAAATAGAACCACAGACTATACAAATATACATATGTATAGGTGAACTTATTTGATACTTCAAGAATTGAAGTGATTCAAATGCTGCCCATTGTGAGACGATGAAAATGGCGTTCCATCTTGATAAACTAGCAGGAAACCATTTTGTCCGCAGAGTCAGTGACGGGTGAATGGAACTCTCCATCAGGAATCACATTTTTTGTGCACTCCTTTTTGTTCTCTTTTCTTGCATCGTGGCAAGACATGGTCTCCAATCTAAAAACCATAAATCTTTTCTCTCTCGATGAAGAGTTCATCTTCTTGACTTTGGCACATAGTAGTATGGTCCACTACCATAGCTTACTGTTCTTTGTCTTGAGCAGCCTTCAACTTGAGTAACATAGATTCATACTTGACAGTGTTGCTGGTGTTGCTAAGCTGCAACTCATGTGAAGGGGAAAGAATATCCCCTTAAGGAGATATCAACACCATCTCAGCTCTGACACTAGTAGAGGAATTACTACCATCAAATTCTCAAATCCAAACATCATTAGAAACTAATCTTCTATCAGATTTTTCTTCATTAGGGAGGGAAGATCCTTTTTCATCTATACTGCACCCTACCGATTCTTCTAATGTTTTTATTGAATCAATATTTGGATCACCACCTACAGGACTTTCATCTGCTAAAACATGAACATCCTCAGTATACAAAAAATAATTACCCCTACCTGAAGACTCAAACAAAATTTGAGCTTCAGGTTCTGATGTTTGAGTGACAACATATTTTGTCTCCTTTTCAGGGAGCAATCTCTTCATGATGCCTTTGACAGGGATCCTTGCCTCAGACAAGTCCATGCTCAACTCTCCTCCAAAATCCTTGAAAAAAATTTGTCCTAGAAGAATGTCGTATGAGGCTGGGACGTCAGCCACCAAGACTGTCATCTTAATTCTCTTGTCTAGGAATGCTACAAATGCAAATTGGACATCCTTGACTTGCCCCAGTAGTGGCACTTGATTATTCTCCATCGAGAAGCATCTACTAAATGTTTTGGTCAGTGTGAGACCAAGAGATTTTGTCACTTTGGCAGGCCTTACATTGTCTGAAGCACTAGAATCAATGATGCAGTTACTCAACTTGTGACCGTTTATCAATAGGGAAACATAGAAAGGCTCTATTTTCCTAGGGGCAAAAAGAGGAGTAATGACAAGATTGTTTAGGATGGGCATGTTCCTTGGGGAATCATGAGTTACCTTTCTAATCTCTTGTCCTACAGGGCCAATTGTATTCTTCACACATTCCACCAACCTGTCCAACTGCTCAGGGTTGGCTTGTAAGAATTCGAATTTAGTCATTTGAATTTTGGTTTTTTTGGCATGGTTAATTATGTCAAATGACTAAAATGGACTAGGAAGAGAGGATGGGAGTTCGCCATTTTGGTTTTTAGGGGGGGAGGACTGATCTACAAATTTGAAGTAGAAGGTGTAGGGATGTTTGATGTACTTACCTTCTTAGAAATCACTAGGTCCTTTGGCTAGAAAGGTAGAGTGGTTCCATGTTTAGCAATTGAAATTGCTGATTGAGGTTGCTCCTCTATCTTTTATTTATTAGCTTGTTGGGCTGACTGGTTCTTGGATCGGGTGAACACTACGTATGATCCCTCGACTACTTCACCTTTACTTCTGGGTTCATCCTGGTAATTTAGGAAAACAATGTGGGAGTCACTAGCTAACTCTTCTTGACCCTCCATGAAGATATTAGCATCATTTTCTTGATCAAACTCAGGTTGAAAAGAGAAATCATGTTTAGTTTCCAGATATCAAACTACTATGTTGGTTGGAGGTGCTTCAAGGATAAGGTTCCTCTATGGGGGAGGAAGATAATTTGGCTACCCTTGATTCCTGACAGCATTACCTTGATATGACTGGTTCTAAAATATCCTCCTTGGCATATCCTAATTAAGAGGAGTAGACATAACTTAGGAAGTTTGTCTTTTCAAGGCTAGTAGTTCATTTGCTAGCTTTTATGCCATTTGATCAGTGGTGCCTATAGATGGATACTCAAAAGATGAAGAGGATTTACCTCTGTTTGGGTCTCTCCTTATCTTCCCTACCAAGATAAGGTCATCTTCTACCTTAGTAGCCAAGTCTTGAGTAGCCTCAAGGTCTATGTGGCTAGCACATCTCAACAGAAAACTCACTTCAGGCAGCTGTGAGTTGATGAAGAAGCAATTGAGGTTTTCAGGTGTTGGCTAAGCAATATCAAGAATTTAGTTCCTCAGCTTATCAAACTTTGCTATGAAATCCCTCATAGGTTCATGATGTTCCTTCTTCATTTGTGTGAGCTAGGCAGCAAGGCATGTGCATCTTCTATAGGCTTGAACCTTGCTTTGAATTTGGCTTTGAGTGTGTCCCAGTCAATCACTGACCAAGCCTACAGATGGTAGAACCAGTTTGCAGTAGCACCTTGTAGTGTTTCCACAAAAATCCTGACTGCCACGTCTTCAAATTCCACTCCTATTATGCCATAGGCTATGCTAAAGTTTACAATGTGTTCATCAGAGTGAACTCTCCCATCACCAAATAATTTGGGGAAATTCTTCCTTAAACTATGTGGGAGCTCATGTAGGGGTGGAGTTAGATTAAGTGGTCCAAAAGAGTTACCCCAAGGGCCTTGAATCACCAAGATTGGATTATAGAAAGTAGGGATAACAAATCTGGGTGGAGTATGTACGAGCAAAGCTTTGCTAGTATAGGAAAAAGAAGCTCTGCCTTGTATTGGTGACCTGGTGTTGGTAGGAGGAAGAATCCTAGTTCATTGAAGGTGAGGTTGTGGAGGAAACAAATCAAAATTACTCTGCTACACCAACTCAAAAATAGGGTCAACCACACCTTGAGATTTTTGGCTTCTTGTATAGCGTGGAGCTACCAGATTGTAGAATAAAAATAGAAAAGAGCAGGATCTGCTTGAGCTTGAAGCTTGAGACTTCAAACTACGTGCTCTTCCTAGTGGCTCTAGTTTTTTAGACCATATAATATAATGGAGATGGAGGAAGATGGTAAGGCTATAATGATAATGGGTAAGACACAGAATGGAGTCACTAGAGTCTATAATGGATAAGGATAGGAACCACTTGTTTGAATCCCCAGTGGAGTCACCAAAAATTGTTGGGTGAATATTTTGTCACTAGCTAACTAATGAGAAAAATAGGTCTCTTCAACCACAACATAGGGAGATTGGTCATCTAGATGTGTGGGTTTACCACATCAAAAGGGGACAAATCTCTCCTCTCATTAAGGGGAGGTTCCCTTATAATTGTGTGGAACTATATACTATATATATATATATGCATAAAATACCACTCAGGGGTAGGATAACACCATCCATCTCTCTTTTTTTAGAGATGATGTTCACAAACAAAGGAGAAATCCAGGTGAAGACACTAAAGGCACTTCTCTTCCTTTAGAAGTGGTCTTGCAAGAAATAACGGGAGTTGTTTCAGGTAGGGACAAGTAACTGGTAACAAAGGGCGTAGTAACCAACAAACTGAGATGTAGCAAAAAGTCTCCACCTCGACTGCCCAAGATTGAAATATGAAAGACAATTAGGGCACAAAGTCATCCCAAGGTCCTTTACATAGGAATAAAAAATAGATAAACACACTAAAGGCAATTATAGATAGCACAAAGTCCTCCCACAATTGGCTTCAAGACACCTTCCTGATTACTTCCACAAATACTACTTATTTCATTAACTGGACAAGAACACATTTAGAAGATAGACATAAGAACAATCTCCTAAAATGACACAAGCTATAACAACACAAAGTCTGAAAGTAACTTGCTTTCTCATTCAAATAAAGAAATATGATTAACAATCTAAGCTCAAAGTCTCAGTAATTGCGTTTTAATTTTGGCAGAGTTTTTGCTTCTATAATAGAGAGATCTCCCTTAAAATGACATAAGATAATACAATATATAGCAGCCAAGAAAGGCTTGGCACTTTGTTCTATGGAATGGCCCATGCTGCACTCAATGCATTGAATGCACTTTCAATTTTGTCAAAGAGGGCCATGCTAGAATAGGGCAGTTGCCTTCAATGTGGCATGTTGATTCGTCTCAAATGTCTTCTCCTAGGCTTGAGTCATCTAGTCTATCACCTGATGTCTGTGTAGCTGTCCACCTCACCTTTACCCCAAAGGGGACAAACAAGCCATGCCTTCAATGTTTATAGGCTCAAATATCTACCTGATAGACTGTTCCACCTAATGGAATAACTATTGCGTAGATATTTCTGGTCTTCCCCCTTTCCTGCTACAATTTGAGCCCTTGAGCTATCTTTTCCCCTTTTTTATTTTTTTGGTTCTTCCTCTTGGTGGTTATTTCTTTCACCTTGAAGGTCTTTGAATGCCTTTGAAAGCTTTCAGGTCTATGCTTAAGCCTGCAAAGATCAACAGCTATTTCATCACTATAGATTTGATGTCTGCGAGTCCATCATCATTTGAAAGCCAATAGCTAGTTGGTTGCCTTGAATTAGACGGCTTCGGGCCCATCATATTCTTCTTAGCAATTCCTTCATGTCTTTCCCACTTGCTTTGGCCACTTTATGCTGATCTTAACAAGTGACGTGTGGCATTTTCCACTGTAAAACTGGTGAGGACACCTAACAGGATCCGATTAACTTACAGAAGCTTTAGATACCTTTTGAGAGTCCTATGAAAGATGACACTTGGCAGCTTTCGCTGATTTTTACTAGGGACACATGGCCACTTTTGCCATATTTAGAAACAAATTATAATGGGTCTTGGCATATGACACTTGGCAGCTTTCACTGCTCTTTGAGGTTTGATCTTTCCTGGAGGGAACTTGCCCTTCAGGGTCTTGAAAGATGGTTCATTTTCTTTGGTGAGAGCCCCCCGCAAGGGTACCTACCCTTTGGGATCTTTCAGGTGGCCTTCAGGCTTTAATTCCTTCAGATAAAATGTCTGAAGGAACTTCTTCGCTTTGTCTTTTTCCATCAGGCATTTTTTTGTGGGCTTTTCTCTTCAGTCGAGCTCATTTCCTTCAGACAAAAGTCTGAAGGAATTCCTTCAAACTTTTTGTCTGAAGGAAATGGTCCTTAACAACTTTACCGCGGGAACTTTTCTGAAGGAATTCCCTATTCACTTTTGCTTGCTACCCTCTACAAGGGCACTTGGATATTCTCATTTCCATCCATAAGGGCACTCAGCTTTGGGGCACTCCCTTGAGCCTGTCAATTGTACCGACCAATTGAACCAACCTTGAAATTGCCTAAGTGTTGAGAGCTTGTTTCTTTCCTACAGAGTCTGTAGAAATCAACCTATGAAGTTTGTAGAACTGAGTCCATAGAAATGAGTTTGTAGAACTTAGCCTGTAGAGTCCATAGTTTTAAGCCTATAGAGTCCATAGATTCAAGCTTGTAGAGTCCATAGATTCAAGCCTGTAGAGTCCGTAGATTCAAGCCTGAAGAATGGAGAATTTGAATGCATAGAATAATTTTTGAAAAGGGAAGAGAGGATTTTGATCTATAGGACCAAAATAGTTCAAATTTTGTCCCAAAAATGAGTGAGATTTTTTGGGGACAATAGATTGAAGGTAATGTTGGTTGGACATGGTCAAAGTCTCTATATACAGAGTGATCAAGAGGTGTGAAAGAAGTACATCTCTATTAGCAATGAGGCATTGTTTAATTAGAGTAGTGACCAAATTTATTTTGGATGCCAAGGATAAGGATGGGAGAAATTATGAATGACATGTTTCATCAGCCCCAATCAATATGTGTCAAGGATTAAATGGAAATATTAAGGGATGAGAATGGGATGTTTGGAACAAATTTAGATGAAGGCTTGTTTTAGTCTAGTCTCAAGTTTAACTATGACGTTTGATGGGATAAGACAAGATCAAGTAGACCAAATTAGGACATGATATAAGTTTTGATGATAGGATTAGATCTGACTGGTGATCTATGACAAGCTCTAAGATGGGATGAGGGGTTAGTCTAGCTTGAGAGACTAATTTTAACTAGGGATTGATTCAATTAGACTAGCTCAAGATTAAGATGATCAATTCAAATAAGATGAGATGATTTGATTGAAGGATTAGATAATAAGTTTGGATTTTTTTTATGACTCAAACTTGATTAGACACATGTAAGCTAATGATGAGGACCCTATTATGGAAATTATTATTTGTTAATGTGGATGTATGAATACAGACTTGATGGGATGAATATTATATGTTGGATGGTGGAGCATGATCTTACTAGAATGCCTAGTTCCTGATGGGTGGAGTGGGGGGATTTCCACCCCACTATGGTCATCACCCTTGAAGCAATTTTTTTTTGAAAAATACCTTATAAAATATTGTAATTTCATAGTAAATCTAGATCGTTCACTATTAGATCACATATCTAGCAATAGAAATTATGTTGGTACATTTTTTCCCTAATATGTAACCCTCCTTTGATATGAGGTCATTGTAATCATAAGGGTACACTATGTGTGAGTGAAGTGGAAATTGTAGTGGATGTATTGTAGGTTTATCCTTTCATTTGTTAGACCAAATAAGAGAAGAACCAACTATTTTTGTGTGTACATAGCCAATATTGGTGAACCACATTAAATCTAAGTGTCTCTTGTATTATGTTTTCATCATTTTATTTCCATCTTTATTTCATTAATATTGCTCTGCATTAGATATTCCTAACAACTAGTATCAAAGCTGAAGGTTTATTTGGCAAATAAACTCATAGGAAAAGAGGGTTCCTAATTCGAGTGGGAGCAATGGTGAAAGAAATAAAATTTAAGGTCGATAAGTTCAATGGACAAAACTACTAGATATGAAAGATGGAAATGGAGGACTATATATATTAGAAAGATATTTTCCTACCATTAGGTGGAATAACAAAAAGATGGTGACTATGAAGGATGAAGAATGGGAGGTTCTTGATAGAAAGGCAATATGAACAATACAGTTTTGCCTGGCAACATTGGTAGCCTTCAATATTTCGAAAGAAAAGAAAATATAGGATGTGATAAAGGAATTGGATAAATTTTATGAAAAACCCTCAGCCTCCAACAAGGTATTTCTTATGAAGTGTTGATTTCATATGGAGATGTTAGAAGGTGGGTTTGTTGTTGATCATTTAAATAAATTTAACATGGTCATAAATTAGTTAAGCTCTATCGGAGTAAACTTTGATGATGAGGTTAGGGATATTTTGATTTTATGATCATTATCAAGAAGATGGAATGGATTGGTCATAGATGTGAGTAATTTTGTCTCTGGTTCAAACACTTTAAAGTTTGATGATGTTATTGGTGTTATTCTTAGTGATAAAATGTGATGGAGAATCACAAGTGAGACATCAGATAATGATTTGAATATGGATAATAAGGGAAGATAAAAGGATAACAGGATAAAATAAATGGCTTAGGGAATTGTGGGAAGTCTAAGAAGGGTAGATCCAAATCCATAGAAATGTTGGTGTGCTATAGTTACAAGAAAAAAGGACACCTAAAGAAAGTTTGTTTGTTTCAAAAAGGAAAACAAGGAGATGGACAACAAGATAACAATCCAGAAGAAAATGTCAAATATGATGTGTTGAAAGATGTTTTAATCCTTTCATTAGATAATATTAATGATTCTTGGGTGTTAGATTTAGGTGATTCATTTCATGCTACACCCCATATGAAATATTTTCAAGACTATGCTCAAGGTGATTTTGGATAGGTTTATTTGGGTGATGGTGAACCTTGTAAAATTGTTGGAAAGGGTAAGATACAGATAAAATTACAAAATTGAAACAAATGGTTGATGAAAAGAGGCATGTTCCTGAGTTGAGAAAAAATCTAATTTTAGTAGGGCAATTAGGAAGTGAGGGATGCACAGTTACATTTATAGAAAATTCATGGAAGGTCATTAAAGGATCACTAGTAATAGCAAAAGGAGAGAAGATGGGTACATTATATTTATTTACTAGTAATTTTGACTCTTCTATTGCTTTAGCTTCTACAGAAGTGAATATAAAATTATGGCACCACAAACTTAGACACATGAGTGAGAAGGGGATGTGAATTCTCCAGTCAAAGAATTTGTTGCCAGATTTGAAGGTGGATTTAGATTTATGTGAGCATTGTGTGTATGGAAAATAGAAGAGAGTCAAATTTATTAGAGTTGGGAAGACAAATAAAGATGAAAAGTTAGATCTTGTGCATACATATGTATGGGGACTGACTCATGTATCATCCCTCAGTGGATCTTCTTATTATGTTACTTTTATTGATGATGTAACTAAAAAAACTTAGGTTTATTGCATATGAAAAAATATAATGTTTTGATAATTTTAAGAATGGAAATATTTGTTTGAGAATGAGGCATGAAATAAGTTGAAATGTGTCAGATCAAAAAATGGAGGTCAATATTTCAGCAAGGAATTTGATAATTAATTTTCATTCCATGGGATTCATAGAGAGAAGATGGTTCCAAAAACACCATAACAAAATGGTGTGTTAGAAAGGAAATTCATCTATTTCATATCCCTATGGAAGAAATATATATGGAGCAGCCAAAAAAAACATGCATTTTGTAAACCTATTTCTCCATAACTCATGCAAACCTTAAAAATAGAAAGTGGGAATGAAATATATTTCTTTTAATTATAGTGATCTTTTCATTATTTGAAAAGATGTCATTTTGACTGAATGTCTCACCACACCTTCTCAAATAGGAGAAAAATGTAGACATATAATTACTATCAATATTGTTCTATAATTGTTAATATAAGCAATATTCTACAACAACACATAATCAAGGCTAAAATCAGTAAAATACACTAAATCGTTTGAACTTATGATGTACAAGTTTTGATTTAGGCTAATATTTATCTAAATGGGGTAATGAATTTTAAGTGATTATTATATTTTATCAAATCACTTTGAGTCAAATTAAAACCATGCAAGATGACACTCTGGACTACTAAATTCTTCAAATTTGTCAACACATATTACGTGCATATGTTATTTCGCATCCATAATGCCCTAACTAGGGTATTTTTAAATATGCAACTGACAACTCCTAATCATACTCCAGTCAAATTATGACTTAGTAAAATGATATTTTTGACTAGGTTGATTAAACACACAACAAAGTTCCAAAGAATTACATAAAATTTATCAAATTTGTTTAGGAAAATTAATCCAAATCAAGAGCCTAAGTAAAAATTCAATGAAAGTTATTAAAAATCTATTTATTCAAAATTCATTCCTCAAAACTGCATCATCCTATAACAACATCAATGGGGTGGCATTCATAGGCCATTAATGGAACAAATATCAGGATTAAGATCTTCCATGCCTCATCAATGCCCCATTCTTCTAATATTAATGGGCATATTTATGGCTTGTCCCTTCAAAATTGAATTAGTTCATGGACACACATCTTGATCTCAAGATGGATGGTCATGGCTGATCCTAAACATTTTTAGAAAACTATAAATATAAGGCCTCACCATTGATTACAACAAAGCTTTGATTATACAAACTTACTATGCATAAATTGCTATAGAAAAACTTCACCTATTTGCACAAATTGATCAAATCCCGTGAGCCTAAGTCATTGGTGCACTAATAAATGATAGAGGAACATGCTACTCATCATTGATGCAGACTTGAAGTACCAAATCTAGAAAAAACACACTTTTTATCTACTCTTGGAAGGAAGGATATTATTTAGAAGGTTTGGTAGTATCCCTTTCTTAAATAGCTTTTATAATTCACTAACAACACCCCATGAGGGAGTAAGATTGATGTTTTAGCTCTATATGCTTTTTTATATATGTTTTCTTGACTAACACATGGACTAAGACATCTTGTAATCTTAATCTACATTTTATCATGCCTAGTGAGACTCACAACTCATAGAAGTCTTTATACCTTCTAATTTTCCATTCAAATCCTCTTTGGAGGTTGTTTTGCACTTCTTTATCTTTGATTTTACATTTCTGTAGCTTCTGAGACAAACGATAGGATTGAACTGTAATATGGTAAGATCACTCTAAAAGTTAGCAAGATCAACCTAAACATAGATGAGGATACCCTATGGAATGGCAAAAATGCATCTGTGAATGATGGGATCACTTTAGTTACACTTTGTCTGCTTGTGTGTTTTAGAGTATCAATGAGATCACTTTGTGGATTGATGAGATCACATTGTAAAATGAAGAGATAATCTTAGACTAGAAAATAACAAGTGTCTATTATTTTATTTTTATCATTTAGGTATAAATGCCTTAGATTTTAATGGGATCACTTTGTTAATCAAAAATATTACCCTGTCAATCAACGAGATCATAAACCAATGTTTTCTTTGCTTTTATCTTTCAGTATGATCGATCTGTTAAATTGAAATAATGCACTATGGAATGGTGAGATTGACTTGCACAAGAAAATAAAGACTTAAAATAACAAGTGAAAAGATTTTCTAACAATTTCACACCTTATTTTTAGACTTTTAACACCTTGTTTGTAGGGTTTAAGTCACTTAATATCCATTTCATAAATAAATCAAAGTTAAAATTCATTACGTACTTCATTTTAGTGTCGTAAAAAGAACTCTCATAGTAGCTAAATACTCTTAAGAGTTTATTTTTATGTTTATTTAGTGATGTGTTTATTTTTAAGCAAAATGAGTGTTGTGTGTATGCTCTCCCCCATCCCCTTTAGGAAACTTGGGTGACCAAAAATTCTCATTATTTGAATTTTTTGCCTTGTACAAAGGTGTGAAGAAACTTCATATGACCCTTCTCAAATATATATGGTTTGGGTGATCCTATCTTTTCACTTGTCTTTACTTTTATGTACTTTGACTTGTGAGTGAGAATTCATCACCTTCTCATGGGTTCTCTAGAGAAGCATTTATTTGAGAATTTGATGAGCCCCATAAATGCCTTTTTATTGTGTCCATCTATTATCTCATCCTGCTTGATTACCGTGCTTTTTAACACTTTTCCATATCAATTTCCTACTTTCATAAGCCATATAACATTATGTTTTTAAACTCTTTTAAATAGTTGAAATTATGTATTGGAATTAAATATATGATGGTTTTCTATTTCTTTAGGATGATTTTTCTATTAAAGTGTTTTGGAGAAATAGGTATATAGCATGGAGCATCTTGCAGTAAAGGAATCTCATTACACAAATCATCCTACAACCACTGTGTGACCAAAACCATGGATGAACAGATTTTGATTCTCTTCCAACCGACTCATAGAAATGACCCTAACCTCCATGGAGATTATTAATGATGTAGTTGAAGAACAAAACAACCTTGTTTATCCTGCAACAAAGTCACAAGATTCACATGAAGGACATCTTTAGCAAAAAGAACTAATTTTATTTATCCCAATACAAATGTATCTTAAAATAGAATGTATATATTTTTCTTCATAATATAATCTCCTTAGTGGTATATAAATATTTATTAGTATAGTTGAGAGGAATATATAAAATAGTATATGTTGAATAGTGATTATCAGAAGTACATTATGTTAAGCAATTGTTATTGTAACTTCTTGTAACAATTCATTGTTGCACTTTTGATTAATATGAGTGAGCAATTATGAGTTAAATTTAGTTTTGTAAGAGGAAGGGTTGAAGTTGGATTTGAAAGGAGGAAAGTATCCTTTAGGAAGGCTTCAACAACAATCCAACCCATTTGTTTAGCTAAGCATGTTATTTGATTTCTTTAAGCATTGTGTGTTTCATTTCTAAATTTTGTGAGTTACATTCTTGTTTAAGGAAGCTTCCATGTAGAAGCATTTATTTTACCATGCTTTTTTTATGTTTCATTTCAAGCATTTAATTTACTATACTTCAACATCTTAGATACAATTAATAGAATGTCAAATTAGAGATTGAGTGTGCACATACAGTGACATCATCTTATCAAGTCTATGTCCCTGAGTTGACATTTAAATGAGATAAAAAGTACAAATCCATGGTTATTCTCCTTAATCTTTTTGATTAATAAAATTATATCCAATTTTGAATCATATGTGATTCATTTTTGGTGTCATTACTACAGAAGGGTGTCACACACGTGTAATCTTCAATCTTGATAACAATTATTTTTAGATGTTTCTTGTTTTTAGTTTCAAAGCTTTTTGTTTTTATAGATTAAAGATTTCATCTTTCATAGTTTAAATTTCCCTTTTTTCAAGTAGGATAGTGGAAATTTCAAAATCCCCCATATTATTAACCTTGTGCAGGTAGGGTGGGCAAAAAGTGAAAAAAAAAGTGGTTAATATATGCAAAGTGAAGGGGACTATATAGGAAGATCTTTTCTTGAATCATCAAACATTGTTGTAAGATCTAAAATTAATCCTACAACAAATGAGTAATATGAAGGAATTCATAAAGATCATTCAGAGTTATCAATAGAAGTATAAAAGGATTTTTTTTTGCTGGATTGGTAGCGAGACCCACATATACCACCTCTGAAAGTTCCCACCTTATCAGCTCATACTCAAGAATCTAAATTTTTATTCCCTTTGTCACCCAAATTTATTGCTAAGGAGGCATTCAAAGCTATTCTTGCCCCTAGAAGAAACACTAGACCAATAGAATCTTCCAATTTAGAGAGACTCTTTGCCGAGATACTAGATAAATCTTCTAAAACTTCCACACCATCCCCATTGTATAAGAAGCCATACATTCCTAAGGAAAAATATGAAGTCTCCATATTTTACACCCTAGGAAATAAAAGAATTTATAGGAATTTTGAGTGTTGGGTAGCAACAACCTCCCATCGACTAACACAAAGTGTATTCATCGGGGATCACCAAGAAGAAAACACTACCAATGAGTCTACTATTTTTTAATTTCCTATCCTTACTTCTGATGGAAATGTACCCATGAAGAATATACCTAACTTTTCCCTCCCTACCTTTAGAGGAAAAGTGTCTAAGGATCCAGATTTTATTTTTTGAGTTGAACATCTTATGCCATAACTATGATTATAATCAAGATGCTCAGAAACTCAAAATATTTCTAGCAACATTCAAAAATTAAACACTTAGATGGTTCATGGGGCTTGGAAAGGATGCCATTTATACTTGGCAAAAATTGAAGGAAAAGTTTTTGATGAAAAACTAAGACTAGTAGGGCCATAAACTATAGGAGAGATGGCATTTTTTGAATGACACAAGATGATGACGAGTCATTGGAAGAATATATGGAAATATTTTTATTTAGCTTGAAACAATCCAAATAAATTACAATGGACAAGGAATCAGTCAAGCTGATATTCTTAAAATCAATTAGAGATGATTGTCTAGAGGTACTAGATCTAATGTCTAATGGTGCTATTTCTACACTACCATTTGATGAACTAACAGTTCTATGTACAAACTACTCTAGATCAACCATGAACAAAAGTAGGGGTAGAACCCTTCCTACAACATCTGATGTAGGAATGTCTAAAGGTGAAGTTATCAACCTAATCTAGGATATGAATCAAGACATCATTAGTCACCTATCTACTCAGTTTGATACATTACATACATGATGGAAGCAAGAAAAAACCAAAAAAGCCTTAGCTACCTATTGCCCTGAATGTAGAAAGAAGAAGGTAGACTGCACATGAAATTCCATGAAATCTCACGTAGCTAGTATAATTGAGGAAAATCTTGAGACAATAGAGCTGCATGTTATAGGAGAAGATGAGAACCAAGTATTTTTCATGGCTCAATAGAAACTTTGGGTACAAAGACTAGGTATGCCATCAAACTTTGTGTTTGTAAATTATCAATTCTCAAATAATCCTGAATACAGTTCTTAGATGAATATACCCAATCTAAATTGGTCCCAACTAAATTGGAAGCTACCCCATAATCAGTTATGGATGTAATAAAATGGACAAAAACCTCAACAAGAACAATTCCAAAACTAACAATGGTTCTATTCCTCTAATATATGACAATAACAATATAAAGGAAATCAAGGCTTTCCCCAACAAATGCAACAACCATAGAAACATGCCATACTACCAAACACTCTACAACTTATTTGAAACACTCAATTATCCACCCAACCCATTCCTAAACCTGCCAATAAGTCAGTTCAACTGACACAATCCACTGAAATAATACAATATCCAACATACACCTTAAATATTAATCAATTTCAACTTTGCTTAGGTCATGTTCTTCCACAACCCAACTCACCCATAATCACAAAAAACTTTGAACCATTTTTAATCGATACTAATCCACAACCATCCATAGCCAATCTTGAGCCAAGTCCATTAGAAAATTAAAAAACAATCCTTATTTTTTGGAGAGATTGAACATATCACATCCTAAATAAGATCCTAAATTTGATATCTTAGGATAACTCAAGAATGTGTTCATCAAAAACCCACTCTTTTAAGAAATAAAAGATGTTCCCATCTATAATAAAGTTGTTTGAGAGATGTGATTGAAAAAACTAAGAAGAAAGAAGAAGGATCCTAAAACAGTCCAAGTCATTGGCTAACTAACATATATTATGTTGAGAAATATAGTTCCCCTAAAATATTCTAATTTGAGAAGTCCTGTAGTTAATGTTAACATCCACAATGAACCCATATCCAAGACTTTAATTGACTTGGGTGTATCCATCAATGTGATGACTGTGGAGACCATGCAACAACTGAAGCTTACCACTCTCCATCCAACACCCATCATCCTCTAGATGGCCGATAGATCAATTGTTAAGCCTAAAGGAATTATTGAGGACCTTGTTATCACTATGGATTCTTGGCAATATCTACTAGACTTTATTATCCTATAGTCAAAGCGAAATTTGGGGGGTTATCCTATCATCCTTAGTTGCCCATGGTTGGCTATTGTCGATGATTTTATTGGCTACAGGTCAAGAAAAATGCTAATTTCCAATGGAAATGACACCAAGAAATTGGTGTTGTATCCACCATCTCAAACTTCCCTAAATGATGGACCAATCCCTTGGATTGATGTCTTTGAAGAATATGTCTCCTTATAGACTCTTTACATAATTTATCAGAGTCCATCTCTATAGGCCCAAGAAGGAGACATAATCCTTACTGGTATCCTAAAAAAACACCTATCAATAGGATCCTATAGCCACCAACCTATTAGAATGTATACCATGCCCTCTATAGAATACCTTTCCTGAGAATGATTTTACTAAAATCAAAATAGATATTTGGATATTCTATCAATTACTTCCCCATCAATGCAGTTATGCTCCTTTAATCACCAATGTATAGACCATACTTTCTTTAACAAAGCAAGTAGACATCCTACCAAACAAACCTCTCAACATTAGCACTTCCTTAACACCCTAACAAGAAAGTTACTTACAATGTTGAGAAGGCACACAAAAACATTTTCTTAGGATTACCATGACATAAGTGGAATACCCCCAGGTTTATGAACACATCACATTTACATTAAAGAAGAATGCAAACCTATTCACCAACCCCAACGATGAATGAATCTTGTAGTCAAAGACATTGTCAAAATTGAGTTACAAAAAATTTTGGATGCAAGATTTTTTTATCCTATCTCAGATAGCCAGTGGGTCTCTCCCCTAGTTATTGTCTCTAAGAAATGGGGCAAATGGCATGTTTTCATTGACTACCAAGAGTTGAATGCTACTACCAAGAAGGATCACTTTCCCCTTCCATTTATTGATTAAGTGTTAGATACATTATCAGGAAATAAGTAATTTTCATTTCTAGATGGTTATAGTGGTTATAATCAAATATGAATTAATATACAAGATCAAGACAAAATGACTTTTCTTTGCCCTTGGGAACTTATGCCTATGCCATCTTGCCATTTGGTCTTTGCAATGCCCTAGTTACTTTTCAAAGGGCAATATTGAGCATATTTTTTTATCTTTCCCATGACTATGGTGAAATATTCATGGATGATTTCATCGTCTATGGGTAGACATTCAAAGAAATGCTAACCAACCTAGAGAAAGTTATACAATGATGCCAGAACCATCAATTATCTCTAAGCAATAAAAAGTGTTACATGCTTATGACTGAAGGGATTATGTTGGGACATCACATATCCCCTGTTGGAATTTAAGTTGACCCAACAAAGATAAGTATCATTAAGGATCTACCCACACCAAGGAAGCAAAAAGATGTTAGTAGTTTTTAAGGACATACTGGGTATTATAGATGATTCATCAAATATTTTAGTAAAATTGCCACCCCATTATTTGGATTGCTTACTAAAGATGCTGAATTTACATGGACCGATGATTGTCAAAATGCCTTTCAATAACTCAAATACCTTCTCATATCAACTCATATTCTAAGAGTACTTGATTAGAAGAATCCTTTTCACATTCATATAGATACATCTGACACCACTTTAAGATCTGTCTTTGGCCAAAAAGTTGAGTCTCTGAGTTATGTAATCTAGTTTATCAAGAAGAATCTTCAAGGGGTTGAACTCAAGTACATTATAATAGAGAAGAAAGTTTTGGCTGTTGTTTATGCCATCAACAAATTTTGACACTACATTATAGGTTACCAAGTATTCATCCACATTGATCATGCAATAATAAGGTATTTAGTGAATAAACCTACTATAACAGGTAGGATAATTTATTGGTTGCTTTTGTTTTAGGAGTTTGATATTACCATTGTGGACAAACTAGATAAGGATAATGTAGTAGAAAATTTTATATCTTAGTTTCAAAATGATGAGCATAGTCCTATTGTTAATGATTCTTATCTTGATGAACATTTATTTTATATAATAATTTAATCTCCTTGGTTCAAATTTATTGTTAACTATCTTACTACAGGATCACTACCACAACATTTCTCACCTAGGGACAAACAACACTTGATCCAAAAGAGTATACATTATTCTTGGATTGTAGGATATCTCTTTATTAATAGACCAGATTCAATTATGAGGAGATGTATCCGAGAAGGTGAAGCTTATGACATTCTTAGGCCCTACCATGATGAACTCTATGGGGGTCATTTTGCTACCAAATGGACTGCCATGAAATTACTCACTACTATATATTATTAGCCTTCTTTGCATAAGGATGCCATGATGTACACCTATAGATGTGATCAATTCCAATATATGGGAAATCTCACTTGCTCTGATGAAATGCCATTATAGCCATAACTGGTTCTGGAACACTTTAACAAATGGGGACTAGATTTTGTAGATCCCATTGATCCTAAATCTAATAGCAAGGAATACATATTGGTGTGCACTGATTATGTCACCAAATGGGCAAAGGTCAAAGCCTTAACCCATGCCCAAGATGATAAGGTAGTTGAGTTCCTCTATGAAGAAATCTTCACCTACTATGGAATTCCAAGAAAAATAGTCATAGACTAAGGCCTACAATTCACATTATAACTCACAGCTACCTTGGTCAAGGAATATGAAATCAGACATAAGAAGTCTACCCCTTACCATCCTCAGTCAAATATTCAGGTAGAAGTGAAAAATTGATAATTATAACATATCCTCACTAAAACTATTAGCTTGCATAAAAAAGATTGGTTAACTCATCTTCTATAAGTAGTTTGGGCTTATAGAATCATTTGAAAAACTACAACTGGTTTCACTCCATATGAACTCATTTATGGTAAAAAACTTGTTCTACCCATTGAGTTTGAACATAAGATATTAAAGACAACACTTGATTTGGGCTTAGATCTTTCCCAAGCTGAATAAGACATGATCATGCCACTGAATGCACTTGATGAACTAAGAAAAGGAGAACTTTATCATACTAAAATAGTACAAAGACAATGTGTAGGATGGCATGATAATAACATCAAGACTAACAATTTCCAATCAAGATAATGGGCACTCCTTTTTGACTCTAAATACAAGAATCATAAAGGAAAACTGTAGTCTAGATGGCTTGGGCCTTATGAGATCGAACAAGTTTTTGATAATGGATATGTAAATCTCACGACCATTGACTTTGTTCAATTTTGAATACTTGCTAATAGACATAGGCTCAAGATGTATAAGAAACCATTTTCCAAGGAAACTCTCTCTTGCCAAATTTTTAAAAAATAACATCCATCTCTTCTTCATGAAGCCAATCAACCTATTCTTGTATCTGAAAGGTATTTCTATCAACCCTTCTCTAATATTTTCCAAGAGTAATAAAGCTTCCTACAACCAAGAATAAGTCATTCATAATAGCTTGGTTCAGGATGAATAAAATCACACCCTCTATATTCTTGTGATTTTAGTTGAGTTTGGATAAAAAAATCTTAAAAAAAAATCAAAAAATTCAGCAATAAAAACTTTCAGGTGTTGCTGACAGATGTTGTTTCAGAAAACTAGGTCACTGGTTGATCGACATTTGTTAAAAAAAAGTGAAAAAGAGAAAAGACACTACTACAATAAAAAGATTTTGTTTTCACTTTTTTTTCCTTGTAGATTCATTCCCTTGGAGAAGAAATACATTTTCCTTTTTGCTATAGGATGGAAAACTTGTCACTATAGGTGAAAAACTTACTACTGTAGGATAAAACTTGTTGTTGTAGGATAACACTTGCTGTTACATGAAACATATCTTTCTATAGGATGTCTTCCCACATTACGTCTTACATCAAGCATTTGATACTAATAAAATGTTAGCATATGCCATGATCACCAATTTGAATCATCATTAGTGGCATGAAATGAAGATAAACATTCCTAACTTTTTGCTTCACATGATCACCAAAATGTCAAAGACTTTTCAAAAAGAAAATTCTAAAGATCTTTCCTACCATTTTCTCTTCCGGTTACTTGTTCAAGACTATTTAAAAATAACTAGACCCAACATCAGTTGGGAGAGATTTCTCAAAGTACCAAGAAATGTAGAGAGTGATAGAGAAGGAAATCAACTAGAAGAAGAATTGGAGGTTGAAGAAAAAATATTAGAAGATGGCCTCCTTGTAGAACCACAAGAACCTACAATAGAAAACTCTCATATAGCCACACAAGAACTTGCAGAAGAAGGTATTCTTGTAGCAACACAAGAACCTACATAAAGGACTAAAGAATGAAATTTTAGATGCAAGGAATCTATTAGGAAGAGGAAAAAACTCATTATCTAGCTTGATTTAGACGAGTCTTATGAGGAAATTCGACTTTCTCCCAAAAAGCCAAGGTAACCCCTACTCCTCATAGATTGAGGAGAAAAATAAGAACTAAACCTTCTTCTATTATTCAAATAAATGAAGAATCTAAGAAAGAATGGACTACTAATAGTAATGAATCTTTAGAGATTGAAACAAACATGGAAGAATGTTCTCCAGTATTCCATCAGAAAAAAGCAAAACAAATTGAGCATAGTTTTGAAGAATTCTATGAGGAGCCAATGTAAGAATAAGTAGAAAAAGTTGAGCATAGTCTTGAAGAAATGCATGAGGAATAAGAATAAGTTGAACACAATTTTGAATAATTGTATAAGGAACCAGTACAAGAAGAAGTAGAACAAGATCTCCATGAGAAACCCATGTAGGAAGAAGCTGAACAATTGGAGCAACTTGCTAAACAAATGGATTTTTCCACTCTTGAGCAAGCCTTGAAAGAAATTGAGAAACTAAGGAAGTAGTTGTAAGATCAATTTAGTGGAGGACTAGATGCACTTGCTACAATAGCTTGTCAGCTACAACCCTTAGTTGAAGACCATCCTATAACCAACATTTGACAACCTTATATAGATGTATAAGAAGAACCCAAAGCTACCTAAGAGGTCATGTACCACTCCTCATTTACAATATCTTCTCAATTATTGAATTAAATGGATAATAAATTTGAAATTATGAAGGAACAGAGGAAAGAAAATAGGAAATTGAAAGACAAAAATAATTTAAAGGAAGAAAGCATCACCAAAATAAATTAAAAAGTTGAGGACATGGATGGTATAACCCAAGAACTCCTTGATTGAAAGCCTCTGGCAAAAGTTTATTCAATTTATCTTGAATAACAATGGCACAAGTTTAGATTTATAAGAATTTATTGTGATATGCCCCATGAAGTTATTGATTCCATTTCCTTCTTTTTTATCTATAAATTAAGTTCATAAGAAGAACAAACATAATTGTGTGAGTTTTACCTACATAATTATGTTGTTCCTTATAATAAAGAGTGGAACCCCAATATATATGTTGGAGATGTCCAACTGTAGGGATTTCTATCATATTTGTTGAATGAAGAAAGAAGAGGAAGAGAAATAATAGAATAAAGGAAAAAGGAGAATGAAAGCTAGCTACTCAACAGGAGTGAATCAATGATACCTAATGTTGTTTTATCAAAATGGGATAATATCATTTTGAAGAATGAAGTAAGAACCTAGTTTGGTAGGAATTGTGATAAGGTCTAAGATTTTTATTTAGGATTGAGAACTTTTGTTGGTCCTGCTGTAAGAGAATCATACACTGAATGATGGAATGATCTTACCCCAACACTCATAAAGAGAGAGAATAAAGAGAGAGACCTATTCCCCTTTTATGTAACATTTAACAAGACCACAAAATATATTCTTCTTGTAGGTGACATGGGATCATAATTGTTGAACCTAAAGTTCCATCCACCCTTATTCTAGTATCTTATTCCAGGTTGGTAGGATAAAACCCTAATGGATGAAGCTAGAGAAGCCAAAATTTTCAACTATTTGAACAAAGTTAGGGATTTTACGCTCATCTTGCCAAGGGTGCTATAGATCCCATGTATTTTAAAGTTCTTTGTGAATTCAAAATGAATAAGTATGGTGTTTAAGGTCAAGCAAGATCTTAAGTTGGGGGGTGTGATGAGTCCCATAAATGTCGTATTATTGTGTCCAACTATTGTACTCATCCTTCTTGATTACCATGCTTTTGAACACTTTTCCATATTAGTTTCCTACTTTTATAAGCCATATAGCATTATACTTTCAAACTCTTTTAAATAGTTGAAATTATGTATTTGAATTAAATATATGATGGTTGTCTATTGCTTTAGGATGATTTTTCTATAAATGTGTTTTGAATATGTTTTGGAGAAATAGGTATATATCATGGAGCATTTTTTAGCAAAGGAATCTCATTACACAAACCATCCTATAGCCACTGCATGACCAAAACCATGGATGAATAGATTTTGATTATCTTCCAATCGACTCATAGAAATGAATCTAACCTCCATGGATCTCAATAAAGAAGTGGTTGAAGAACAAAATGACCTTATTTATCCTCCAATAAAGTCACAATATTCACATAAAGAATGCCTTTAGTGAAAGGAACCAATTTTAGTTATCCCAATGCGAATGTATCTTACAATAAAATGTGTATATTATTTTACATAAAACACTCTCCTCTATGGTATATAAATATGTAGCAGTAGAGTTGATAGGAATATATAAAATAGTATATGTTGAATAGAGATTGTTAGAAGTATATTGTGTTAAGTAATTGTTATTGTAACTTCTTACAACAATTCATTTTTGCACTTTTGATTAATATGAGTGAGTAATTATGAGTTAAATTTAGTGTTGTAAGAGGAAGGGATCTCTTTGGAAGGCTAAAACAACAATCCAACCCATTTGTTTGGCTAAACATGTTATTTGATTTTGTTAAGCATTGTGTGTTTCAATTTTGAATTGTGTAAGTTACATTCCTATTTAAGATTTGTTTAAGGAAGCTTCCATAAATAAGAATTTATTTTACCATACTTTGTTTATGTTTCATTTCAAGCATTTTTTTACTTCACTTCAACATCTCAGATATAATTAGCAGAATGTCAAATTAGAGATTGAGTGTGCACATATAGTGACATCATCCTTTCAAGTCTACATCCCTGGATTGACATTTAAATGAGGTAGAAGGTATAGCTCCATGGTTACTCTCCTTGATCATTTTGATCAAGAGAAGTATATCTAATTGTGAATAAATTATTAGTCAAAATTCATCTTTCAACATCATTTCAACCCCACTCCATGGTGGAGTATATACATTGAGGGCGACACATTGGGATGCTTATTTTGAGTAGTTAAAATAAACTCCATTAGTGGTTATCAACATCAGACCATTGGGGCAACTTTAACATCGTACTACACTGAGTAATTGATATATGTAGTGGTTTTGAAAAGGATAAGACCTTTTCAAAATAATCCAGTTGACATGGATCCTATTGACATGAGAATCTCTAGTGTTAACCACATTTTAGACCATCTAGATGTAAAGAAATTTAGTTTTCAATTAATCCTACTTATCATATACATATTTTTGATGCAAGATGAGTAGCGTAAAGTTCCATGTCACCATAAAAACACTTGAGAGAAGAGGGGGCATAAAAACCCTAATTTTCATGCACTTTTACTTTTTGGATTAATTAAAAATCCTCTCAAGAGCATGTATATAGATAGAATTTGATAGTATTATACAACCTTGTTAGTCTTAAGATTTAGGATGTTACACTTAAGTAGGTGTATTTATCATTTTTATCCTTTACTTGCTTGGTGTTTTTGAGTCTAGAACTATATGTGCATCTCCTAAAACTAGCATATCACATATCATAAACAAAGAGTAACATAAATGAAAACATCATGTGATAAATGAAAGAATATTAACAGTCCATGTATATGTATCAGTAAGCCAAAAATAAATGTCATATATATTTCAAAATTATGTTTTATACATCATGAGAGTGTCTATACATATCATAAGTACAAAAAAGGGAGTTAAAAATCAGCTCTCATCATGCTTATCTTAGGGAGGACTATGATGGAAGTTTTGACCCATCTAAGATGCATGAGATGTTGGTAGATGTGATGGTGGATTCCTCATGACTACTCATTATGAAATTGGTTGCATCACTGACTACTCTGATTATATCTCATGTCTAGACCTAGAGGTCTGGCTAGTCTACTGTGACCTCATATACTCCCTATAACAGGCCATCCTATATTCCATAGGAACTGTTGCATCATATGCTTGCCTCTAGTAGGATATCTCATCCTTGGAATTTAGGACATCATCTTTCATGCATAGGGCATAATTATTGGCTAAAATCACATTAGCTAAGGCTCTATCTAATCTTACCCCTGTATCTATTCCAAATTAATGATCCTCATCCCTCTCTTATGTCAGAATATCCACCTAAGATATTAGTATCTCCCTATCCATTTGAGAAAAATCCTACTCACCAAACACTATCAAAAACTCCACATCTCATGTGGCTAATTGGGCCTAAACCCCTACCAACTATGCCTCCTATCCTCTTAGAGTAGCAATATCTGCATCTATGTATATAATGACACCCTATAACCTAGTGGTCTCTCCTTGAGTAGTATCCAACTGTGCCTGTAACAGAACCATACTACCCTATAAACCTACAATCTCTTAGAAGTAGGTAGTAATCTCCCTCTAGAGTATGTCAATCAAAGCCTAGTCCTCTATGGACCTCCCTATGCTTGAGTGCCTTGCCCTTCCTGATCACGTACCTATACCTAAACCTATATCAGATGCCCTAACCTCTTATAAAAATGTCCCATGGAATTCATTTCCACTTGGGGCATCCCCCATATCCACATCCTAACCACCTAAATTGGTCATCTCTACATCCTCTATGGGATCTTGTTGTGCCTTAGGCTATACTACCTATAAAAAAATGGCATATGGAATCATCAATCATTATAGAACCTAAGCTTATCATTGTGTTGGGGAATATCCCTAGTATCTCCTCATCTATACCCACCTATGATGAAGAACTAGATGTTGGGGTAATGGCCTTGTTAATCAGATAGGTGTCACTCCAATCCATCATGTGACATAAGCATCAATAACCCCTACATCTATCATTTTTCCCACATAATCCCATAAAAATGAACCACCCTATCGTAATATATCATTAACTCTACCTTAGGCACTGGTGGCCCCCACTCCCTGATCTCCCTAGTCATATATGAAAAGTAGTGTAGACCCTCTAAGACATATTACTATATGTTAAATTTCTATGAACTCAATCTGGCTTGTATCTCTCCATCACATAGTCATGGCACCCTATAATGCAACATGAAGTGATCATATAACTGATCATAAATATATCCTCTACCCATAACTACTGTGTCCCTAAGTAGGGGTGCAAAACAAATTCTCCATTCTCTATCTCATCAATATCTCGCATATAAAATGACAAGTCCTTCAAGTATCCCTATATACCTGGTCCTATAGGATACCATCCCAAAACCACATGATCCTTTGGTCCCCTCTAATATCTCAGCCTCACTAGCTATGTAATACCTATATGCTCCTAAGATCATACCTACAGTAGTGTGATGTGGCCTATGTTATGCCCTCCCTAGTATGTAATCATATGCAAGTCCCTATACAACTATGCAAGAATTACAAGTCCCTATGTGTATTATGTTAGCTGATTAAGCATCTACTGCACCATATCGATCAAACCCAATGAAAAGAACCAACCACTCTTGTCAAATAACAAAAGGTCACTGATAAGAGATATCAACACCACCACCTCTAGGGGAACTATCCTCAATCGTTCTCTACCCTCTAGTGGCCATGCCAAACCCTCCAAAGCATCCATGTTTATACATTCATCAATAATATCCTGGTCCACTACCCCAAATAGGTCATCTATCATGGCCTGTTATCCTATCCCCATCTAAGTAATCTTGGGTCCTTGTATAGGCACCCCTAGAATATGATGTACATCTTCCAGTGTCACTATGGCCTCCCTAGTAGGTAGATGAAAAGTAGAGGTCTATGAATGCCATATATCTACCAATGTTGACAAGTAAGCTCTATTTGTAGAGATGATTGGTAATCTAGCTAGGTGATAAAGGTCTATTACTAATAGGATGCCCATGAGCTCATCTGTCATCATCCCCTATTGACATAATATTTTAGATCACCACTCCTATGATGTGATGACAAAAAATCACTCCTACAAATCAAACACATGACATTAGGTAAATTATCTTTCCTCTTATTCACTAATTCTTCTAATTTTGAGGCCTAGACCAATCATCTATGGGATTTGATCTCTCTTCTTATATGCTTTGGGCATTGATTAATATCCTATGGGCCCTATTATATCTTCTTCTAGCATTCTTGCAATTGTCTTGTCAATCCTACCATTTAGCAGGGTGATCCCATTGACAATCACTAACTCACCATTTCACAGGACATTCCCACTAATTGGTAGGGTGATCTCACTAATATTTACAAAATCACATTAACAAGGAAAAAAAACTCCTAAAAATGCAAACTTTCCAATGCATTGGTGAACTCACCATTTGACCCATGATCCCACTTAAAGGTCAATAAGATAACTGATCTCGTGGCACTCCTACCATTTTCATGGGCAACCTCATCATTTTCCAAATTGAGAAAATGGTGGGATCACCCAACTACCACTTTCATAAATGTAATAAATGACCAAATTAAATACAAAAAAAATCACTTACTGATGCTCCACTCTATGATCTATGAATTTAACACAAGAGAGGATGATTAGTATTGTGTTAGTTCCAAAATGAAAAATAAAATAAAATAAACACACTAATAACATAACATCTCTAGGCCTAGACACTAGGAAGAGCTTAGTTAACAAAATAAAATGAAAAACACAACTAAAAATCAAGGAATCAAATACAAGAATTCCTTCACCTTCCTTGGATGCTCTAAATGCCTTTATAGTAGTGGATTGCTTGGCTTGTGCTCATGAAGTTTTTGGTAATGGAAGCTTGGCTACCTCCATCTCTCCTTGGCACCTTTGTCTTGTGGCTTGACTTGAATTGGAATCAATTTGGAATGATAACACTAGTTTCATGAAGCTTTTGAAACCAATCCTACATTATAACTTTGCACAAATTAAGCTTAGAAATGATGTTGTGAGGCCTCCTATTTATAGATTTTTGGATTTGATCAAAATCAACCTCAACCATCCATCTCAAGATTGAGATATGTGGTTGAGGATTAATTCAATTTTTGGAATTAATTTTGTAATTATCCTCATCATGGAATTGGAATAAGGGGAAATTAAGAGGCATGGAGAGCATCATGGAAGGCAGTGATGAGGCATGAATCCTGATATTTATGGCATTTATGGTCTAAGGATGTCTTCCCAAGAAATGAGGTCACTTGATGATGTAAATATTCAATATTTATATATAAAAACAAGTATTCAATAAGTTTCTATGGATTTTTTGATTAGGCCTCTAATTTGGATTAATTAACTCTTAAGCATGATTAAGCACTTTGTGCACAATTTACTCAAATTGGTCAGTATGCCTTGCTATTGGTCCAAAATTTAATTGGATTAAATTGGAAGGCATTGTCAGATGTGTTAGAACTATATTCCCATTTAGAATGTTACAAAAAAAAAATAACAAAGGCACTCATCTTGTGTAAAATATTTGATAGGGATGAGTAATCCAAAGCACCTAGGTGTAAATTTGGCATTTTGATTTAGAATGATCTGATCAAAGTTTGCTAACCCATAAATTATATAACCCCATTTAGTGATACCCTAGATAAAATAAGCACTTTAATATGTTAGTTTCTCATCATTTAATGCGTTTTAATGTTTTTTAGGCCAAATTGTGCATTTTGGGTGGAAACTAGTCAAAATCCTGATTAGAGGTTATCGACAACTAGTTTTAGGTGTCTACAGTTTGCTCCTATTTGGGAAGGCATTGTAAGTTGTAAGCTCAATAACATCTAATCAAAGAATGAAAAGGTCCTATATTCCTACAAATACAATGATGATAAACTAAATATATGATGCTCCCTCGAGGGAATGGTTGGCACAAAGAGGTTGGCAAATGATCCCTCAAAACTAAAGAAGTGAAATGAGGGGACCAAAGAAAGGAAAGATGATGGGTGAAAACATAATGATATTGAAAAAGTATTAAAAATTATTGAGAATGTATGTGGGATGGTGCACAATGGTTTACCTAAAGGCAATTATAAACATTGTACCCCGATAGTGGCAATGTGGTATGATAACACAATGATTTACCCAAAGGCAGTTATAATCATTGAGAAGATGGAGCTTCCCTAGTTAGGACATACAAACAAGATAACATGCCCTTATATAGGCAAAAAAAGTAAAGTGGTGACAACATAATTATTTACCTAAAGGTGGGTATAATCATTGAGAAATGCAGGTGGGATGGTGTGCAATGATTTGCCCATAGGCAGTTATAATCATTGGACCCCGATTATGGAAAACATGATAAAATTGGCGGAGGATGATGACAATTTAACATAGAGGGCAATGATGAATTATAATAACCTACTAGTAGGGAGATGCTCATCCAAACTAATAAAGGTTGAAATTCTTTCATGTTTAATTACTCTATTTGGGATATGATTAGGATGGAATCAAGAAGTCAGTGATGAAAATATGCTACCATTACTTAATAGACTTCTTGAACCTAAGGTTTGTTGTAGCATGTGATGGTAGGCTTCATGATAAAACACCATAAATACTTGGCCAAAATATGCATGACGACTGACTCCCATAATCCAATATTCAATAGAAAACAATGCACCAATGATAGAAAGCATGATGACAATGTAAACATATGAATATGGAAGGATTGAAGTGTAAGTGTAGGCAAGGAATCATCGAATGAACACACCTAAAATAAATCAAGGAAAGAGTGCTGAAAGTGAACAAACAATCAAACAAATAAATAAAAACAAGCAAAAACAAACAAATAGAAAACCTTATGAACATTGCCCCTAGAAAATAGGTGACAACTTAACATATAAACAAAATGGGGTAATAGAAGAAAAGAAAGGGGGTGGCCAAGATGTCTCCATATGCACTAGGTAAGTGGATGCTGCCTATATTGTTCCATGGATGTAATATCCAATAAAAAACTTTAGTCCAAATGTAGTTCTCCCAAGGAATGGGAAGAAAATGATAGCTGATGAAAATAAACAATTTTGTTTATTTTCATCAGCTATCATTTTCTTCCCATTCCTTGGGAGAACTACATTTGGACTAAAGTTTTTTATTGGATATTACATCCATGGAACAATATAGGCAGCATCCACTTATCTAGTGCATATGAAGACATCTTGGCCACCCCCTTTGTGATAGAAGAATAGGAATGGTCTTTAAAAATAGCAAGTGCATGAAATAAAAGGCTAAAAAGGATGGGGAAACTAAATGACAAGTGATTTTATTTTAACTTAGTAAGGGTTCCCAGAATCCTTAAGGCAAAGAAGTGGTCAATGTTTTTGTTCTTTTCTAATGATTTTTTGAAATGTTTTTAGAATTATTTTGGGGTATCTCAACTCAATAAAGAATGATGAGATACTAAATGGTTTAAGCTCATAAAATGGTGAGAGCATTGAGAAAAGGGTGACTGAGTTGACTTCAACAAGTATTGAGCACTACCTACATAGTCCTAGAGTAGGACCTCAAGTTACTGTAGTTCTGCCATTTTAGTGGAAGAATTTGACCAGTGCCATAGTCAATTCAAACAAAATAGGCATAGTTAGTAAAAAGGCACAATGTGGTATAGGAAGTGGTAATTTAGTACATCAAGGCTTAATATTTCCCCTAGTTTTCCCATAGGTGGTTATAACTAGGACATAATGGCATAGATCAAAGGTCCTAATTTGCCCAAAGGTAGTTATGATTAGTAACAAGACTAGTGGTAAGAAAGAATAACAAATGAAGGATGAAACTGTCAAAACTTCTATCACATTGTCCCAAAATATGATCTCTATCTAGTTATTGAACCAATTGATGAAACTAATCAGATACCTCCATGCTAAAAATATGTAATGAATGATAAAAACTAAGGTCAAATGAGCTAGGTTTTATAACATACTGGGTCAATAGGTTAGAAGTGAAAAGTGGATACAGGAAAGAGGATGGGTAAAGATGGTATTTGTACAAAGAAGAATAATGATAAAATGGTATAACTAAAATGGTCCTTATAGACAATACACCTTAGTATTTAAGCATAGTGCCACTTGAGATGAATAATATTCATTAGCTCTAGAAGTTTATCTCCATCTAGTGTGGCAAGCTTGTATGCTCCTGATCCATAATTTGCAGTGATGATAAAAGGCCCTATCTAGTTTGGTTTGAATTTCCCTTTATGTTTCTTCTTAACCATGGTATTCTTTTGGTTTTCTTTAAGAACAAGATCACCAAGTTCAAATGTTCTATACTTCACACACCGATTATAGTGGCCTTTGAGTTGATTTTGATATGCTTGAAGATTGTTGAGTGTGGTTATGCATTTTTCATCAAGTAGATCTAGATCTTGCATGTGAGCTACTCGATATTCATGATCATCCAAGACATGATTGAAAGAGATTCATAGTGAAGGCAAATTGACCGCAATGGGAAGGATGGTTTCAGTTGTTTCTATGCTAGATTCGCTTTTCACATTCAAGAAAGGAAAGATGAGAAACTAAGGAGAAAGGATGAGGGTTTGTACGTACCCAGATTGTAGATGTGCGCACCAAAATTTAGCTGAAAGTGGGAACTCCTCTTTGGTTGTGGAGGATGACACCTAAAAAAGAAAGACACTAAACATGAAAAATGTTAGATGACAAAAGGGTGGACTGCCAAGCAAGAGCTTGGTCCTAGAAGCGCAGAGGCTTCTTGGAGGATGACAGTTCACTGTTAAAAATAGAATGCTGATCAAAAATAGAAAGTGATAAATGATGAAAAAAAAAAGGAGCTTAAGGCAAATGCGTACCTATTTAGCAGCAATCTACTTTGCATAGTCACCGACGTCGATGGTATTGCCGACGTCGGTCAGGAAAGGTCACTGACGTCGGTAGGGGAAATGGACGAGGTCGGCTGGGGCAGTAGTCTTAGACAGGGTCTTGTCGGGTTACAGGCTGGTTTTTGGGCTGTAGAATGGACTGTGGTCTCATCGGAGGGTCAGGGAGGTCTATTTATAGGTCTAAGAGATTGCCTGGAGGTCTGAGGGACTTGTTTTGGGTCTGAGGGACTGTGAATGTTGTCCGAGAAAGTGACTAGTTGGGAACCAGAAGCAAAAAGGGAATGAATGAGAGGCAGGGGTCTGAGAAGGCCTTTCAACCTCTCAGGAGAAGGACAGGGAAGGTCTTGGCAGTGGTTAGCTAAATAGATAGATTAAATAAGAAATGAAATGGAAAACAACACTGTGCTTACCTCTTGCTTGCTGATTGAAGAATGGAAAAACCTATTGTCGAAGCTGTTGAAGGACCTACAAATGGAGCTGTTGCTTGGAGCTATTCTTGCAAGATGCCTGTAGCTGCTGGCGTTGCTGTACGAGGGGGAGGAGAAGAAAATATGAATGCAAAAGCATCAAGAGAGTTCTATCGCGGGGGGGGGAGAATGGTTACAGAAAATGATCTTGAAGGCTGCTGACACCGGCAAAATTGTCGACGTCAGCCGCATAATGACCGATGTCGGCGGCCGAAGAATGGAGACAGAGGCTAAAATTAGCCTCTATCCGTTCTTGCACACTGTCGGGTCAAGGGGCTATGGGAAAACAGTCGAGGAAGGCATAAATGGACGCAGGAGGAAGGATAAAGGGGAGATTTGAGCAATAAAGGCTAGGAGAGAGGTGGGGGCATCCGAGGAGGGGATCCAATGGTGGCATGGGTGAGGTGGAAAGGGGGAGCAAATTAAAATGTTTATTTATTTTAATTTAAAAATGGAGGGGACTAAGACAAGTGCTAGGACATAGACCAAGGGGGCCAAGGGGGGATGATGACCTAGGGGGTAGACATGATTTCAGTGTCTACATTTGCCCCTTTTTGTCTTGTTGGTTGTTCTTAATGAACTGCAAGACAAAAATAGGAGTTGGTTGCCCTAGGTATGGGATGAGGTGTTCCCCCCTCAAAGCGAGAGGCGAGGGAAGGGAACCTGAGATCGAGTGTCTATTTGATAGAGAGATGGATAGAGAGAGGGTGAGTGTGAACGCTGCAATAGTCGTGATTGCGCGTATACCACTTCATGGGATGGTCAGGTCAAATTTTCGCAGGTTAAGGTCGAGGAGTGCCAAAATTGAAATAACCAGGCCCCAGCATTTGGTCGTAGCTGATCGGGTATTCAATCTAAGCTGAAGCTCCAATGGTCATCGTGTTTTAGGTATCTCGGGCTCAAGAAGTGCTCCTGGAAACATGAAAATACCACAAGTAGTGGGGATCAATCGGCTTGCGATCCTATACTTTTGAAGGTCAAAAATAGTCTATGCACAATTTTGCTAACCATTCGTGAGGTAGCATACATGCAAAAACAACCAAGGCAACATTTGTCTTGGAAGTGGTCGGAGTCAGAGGAGATGGTCATGATCTCCAAGGTCTGGTGGTCGAGGGATGGAGGCAAAAGTGATCTCAAGGGTGCCCCATGAGGCTAAGATGACTTCTACTGGAGAGCTGACTGATTGGGGGCATGATTTTAGGCAATGAGGAGGTTTGAAGCATGCCGACGTCGGTGAAAAAAACTAACGTCGGTGGACCAAAAGGACCTATGTCTGTAGAAATCGGCCGACGTCGGCCGCTTAGGGCATGGAAATGCCGACGTTGGTGGCTTACCAAATCTGACAAAAGCAGATTGGCAGCCCACCAAAAGTCATTTGCTACTTGTTGACTGAGAGAAAAAAGAGCTCTGGATACATAGTTATTGTCATTTGAATGTTGTGTGTTAGTAGTAGAAGATGATTTTTAAGGTTTTAAAGGTATGGGATTAGTGACCTATTTATTTTGAGAAGCTTTGAGATAATCATGATGTCATAATTTGATCATATCATCATGGTCAAATGTGTTACCTAACATGAAAGAATCTACAAATTTAATAAGTCCACAACATGTTTCATGAGAATGAATAATATCAACGTGGAAACAACATAATTTTTTAGGATTATACCATGTGAGGGGGAACTATCATTGTAGGTGAAAGGTTTAGATGGAGATAATAATTGCTTCATTTGTGGTATTATTAATGGTGGGTGGGAATTAATTTGATTTTATGTTTTAGATACTCCTTCTTTCCTTTGAGTATTAACATTTATAATTGCATTAGTTAAAGTTTTTAAGGTTTCCTTGGTTGAGTTATGGGTTGGCTCAAATTATTTTATAAGGAAATATCACCTTTTATCTTGATCAAATGCTTTGTTTAAAGTCTAAGGAGAAAATGTTCAAACCTTATATTGAAGGGAAGGTGTTAAAACAATGATAAATAATTTAAAGAGATTATCATCAGCCATATTATGATTAACTTTATGAGGTAATGATTTCTATCATTTGATGAAAACATGAGCTGATTCTGAGGGTGATTGCCTAGCATTGATAAAGTGACTAAGATTATTTTCTGGAAGATAATTTTGTTGAATTTTTTTAACTAAAGTATTAACCAAATCTTCTAATTGTGAGATGGAATGTTGAGGCAATTGATTATACCATTCTAAAACATCTCTTGTGAATGTTTTGACCAAGATTTTGGTCGTAATAAAAGTATTTTTGGACCCATTCCTTGTAGAGATTATTGAATGCTATAAGGAAAGAAGGATGGTCTTTAGTTACATCATATTTAATAGTTGAAGATATATTTCTAATATCAATGGATACTATGAAAGGAACTAAAGGTCCATTTTGAAGGTTTTGATGGATCTTGTTATACATAAGAGGTTGAAGAATTATATTTCCATTGGCATCTCTAAGAGGAGGGATACAATTTTGATTATTTTGAGGCATGATAATAGGAGGTTAATTAGTCATTTTTAATGTGTGATGTTGTATTTACATCGTTTGGTAATTGTTAGATATTTGCATAACATTCATTTATTGAACCATTTGAACAAGAACTTAAGTGGTATCAATTGGTGTATTTTGGTTTCTAGTATTTTGATTATTAGTGTTGGAAGGAGGAACATTCCCACAATCAGGTATAGGAATGTTTCCATGTGGGATTATTTGCTATGCTATCATCTATTTCTCTAATTATTTAATAAGAAACTTTATATAGTCTATTATCCTAAGATGTGTAAAATGGGTTAGATCTATCTAAATCATCAATTTAGGTAATTTTAACCATGTATCTTCTAAATGGGTTAAGGTTATCAATGAATATTTTTATAGGTGATTTTATGAAGTAAAATAATTTGGGAATAAAGTTGAAAATATGCAGATTATTTTTAGGAAAATATTTTAATGGATAAAACTAAATCATCCACAAAATAAATTAGATTAGAAAAATAAATTTTAGGTCTAAAAAATAACCTTGTCAACCATTAAGTATGAATTTGAGCATTTCAATACAATTTAAACTAGAAAAAAACTAGGTTGAAGATAAACTATGTCACCAGAGAGTACAGAATTGAACTAGTCAATGTAATTAGTTTTTAGACAGGAAAAAGACTAGGCTAAAGATAAATTAAGTTAGTGAAATATTACATAATAAAAATATTCGATGAAGTTTATTTTAGGATAGGATAAAGACCAAGCTATAGATAAACTATGTCGGCCAATAGGTACTAAATCGACTAGGTTAATGTAGTTGGAAGAACATAGAAACATAACAATCTACAAATAGACTAGGTCAATATAGTTGACTAAATTTTATACTTTTAAAAAAATATTAATAGTTTTATGCTAGATGATTTAGTTCTAAATATATAAAGTAAATTTTAAACACATAGGAAACTAGGTTGATCTAGTCGATCTAGTTGAAACACACAACATAGAACTTGTATCAATGCTGGCTAATATAGTCTACAATATAACATAGAATAGTAAATAACAAGAAACAAGATGATAATTTATATGATGAGTAATTATTTAAAAAAAAGATCAAGAAGTTGTAATAAAGGTTGTTATTGATAGTGTAGGCTTCCAAAGATACTTGTTTATCTGTTGGATAATGTCAACCAAATATTTTAGAGTGCTAAGTATGAAGGAAGTGACATTATCATATCCCACTAAACCTAGTTTCAAGGGTAAGCTAGAAGTAATTTCTCAGCACTAACTACTAACCAATGCACCATACAATTAAATAGATGGATCGATTCCTAAGGTTCAAAATAAAAGGAAATCCTAAACATTTCCAAAATACCATGAGGTACATCGAAAATAAGGACCATATTTAGTTATATATTATGGTTATGAGTATTGGGGCAAGCCCTTCATGCCACAATATATAAGGACCATAAACAAAGTATCGTATAACCCTTCATGATTATATCCAAGGAGTTTTAAAACTGATGGTACATAATTTATAGGGAAAGATAAATAAAGTGAAACATAAAAGAGAAAATCAAAATTTCAAAATCTAAGTTGTAGTTTTCAAAAAGAAAAAAAACATGTATACAACTGAAAAGTAAATTAATTTTAATTACTATAAAATGCAGGGTAATTTCCATTTCTTGAGATAAAAAATGAAATAAATAGAATAAGATCGCATACATTGATTAAGTTAGGCAAATAAAATAGAATGAATTAGAGATGATTGGCTTAATATGTTGTGAAAATAGACTAGAATAAACATAGTTGAATAGGTCAATTTAGTTTTTTGGTACAATTTTACAAAACTAAAAAATTGGTAAAAAATGTACCAAATTATAATTATAACTAAAAGGTGAGAAAATAAATTTTCTTAAATATTGATAAATTGAAAATATTGAGATGGTTAGAATGAACTTGGTAGATAAGATAAAGTTCACCAAGTTGATGCATTAGTTTTTCTAGAAGATGTTAAATTATTGTTTTAACTAGGTCGTCTAGGGGAGCATTTGAACTTGAAAAGGTAGAAAATAATATTCTTGATTAAAATTGAGTTAGTTGATCAACTATAAATAAAATTGATAAATAATAAAAATAAAATCTATGTCAATTAGATCAATTTAGTTAGCAAGAAATAAAATGCAAAAATAAACAAGTCAATTTAGTTAGATACAAAAACCTAAAAAAAGACTAGATCAATTGGTCTAATCTAGTTAGATGAGACTAAAAAGCATGCGTGTAGAAGGTAAAACTAGGTTGACTGGATTGACAAAGTTGAAAGCCTTCACATGGAGAGGATGACTAAGTCAATAGGATTGAAAAAGTTTGAAAACCTACACATAGAGATCTAAACTAGGTCGACATGTTCAATGAAGTTTGAAAACCTACACACAAAGTTTTAAACTAGGTGGATAGGATCAATCCAGTTGATTGTAAATGAAAATTAAAAATTTAAAAGGTTTATATTCATGTTGGTTTCAATATAATGTATACAAGTGAAATAATATAGATATATAACTTATCCTACTTAATAATATCCAATATCGAAGAAGGTAATCAACTAATAATTCACTTGGCAATACTTTTTTATATCGGGGTCATGAAAAATTATGAATTCAATAAACCTAACTAAGGGATCTCTTCCTAAACAATGGAAAAATAGAGGTTTACAAGGCCTCTAATCAAATGTCACCATGTAATAACCATAGCTATGTCTTATAATGTGATACCTGTAAATTAGCTAATCTACTAAACAAATAATAAACTAATATAATAAACAAACATATAAGCTAATCTAGTGCTCACCACATCTTATGGAATAAATGGGAAAGATAATAAACAAGCAAAAGATAAGTCTATTCAATAAAATATAGAAGTAATCTAAGAAAGGAGAGATACAATTCAATCCATTAGTTATAAAATATTTACTTATAGAAATATGAAGGGATAGGAGTATACTTACCTTGTTGAAGTGAACCCATCATGCCTTAATCTCTCCCTTAGATAATGGTAATTTGAAATAGGTAATTTTGGCTTGTAAATATTAGAATGATAGATCAACTCTAGGATAAAATACTTCTCCTATGTATCCAAGACCTCCACAAGATGAATGTTATTACTCCAAGGTAAAAACTTAAGCAATAAAACCTCCAAATGATGGTATAAGGATATTTATGAACTATAATGATGTGAAATTGAATGTTATTCTATTTAGAAATGAAATTAAGGGGGTAGTTATAGCTGAGGATTTACCCTAAACCCTCCAAAGAATTTATTTGACAATGTCAACTGGGTCAATATTGTTTGGTGTGAAATAGAGCCGTTAGGCCTCGAACTAGGTTGGTTTGGGTTGATATAGTTTTTTAACATCCACTATATTCCCAACAAATCAACCTATTTGACTTAGTATAAATATTAACTAAAAAGGGGTGATACTAATGTATGGGTTATTTTGTATGGTGAATTACTTAGGGGAGTGTATAAGTGGGTTTTTATTGCTATCCTTATCCAATTCCTTAAGCAATAAAAACCTGTTTATACACTCCCCTAAGCAACTCACCATTCAAAATAACCCCATACTAAGTATCACCCCATTTTTTCTTAATTTTCTTGATCTTTGACATAATAAACCTTGTTGGGAATTGAGTACATGTTACAAAAATCCATCGGCCCAAGCTGACCTAGTTTGAGACCTAACAACTCTATTTCTTGCCAAATAAGATCAACCCAACCAACATTGATGGATAAATTCCTAAGAGGGTTTATGGTAATCCTTGGCTATAATTACCCCCTTAATTTCATTTATAAATAAAGGATCATTCAATTTCACATAATTATATCTCATAAATCTACTTATATCATCATTTAGAGGTTTCATTGCTTAGGTTTTTGCCTTGGAGTAGTAGCATTCATATTATGGAGATATCAGATGCATATGAGAAGTATTGTAACCTATAGATGATCTATAGTTGTGATATTTACAAGCCATAACCACCTCTTGCAAAACACCATTTGTTAAATGAGAGATTGAGGCATAATGGGTTCACTTCAACAAGGTATGTGTACTCCTAGCCCTTCATATTTTAATTAGTAGATATTACATAACTAATGGATTGAATTGTATCTATCATTGCTTAGATTACTTCTATATTATATTAAATATAATTATATTTTAATTGTTTATTATCTTCCCTATTTGTGCCACAAGCTTTGGTGAGCACTATATTAACTTGTATGTTTATTTACTAGATTAGCTTGTATGTTTGTTTAGTAGATTAGCTAATTTACATTTATCACATTATAAGACCTAGCTAGGGTTATTACATGATGGAATTTTACTAGAGGCCTTGGAAACCTCTCCTTTTTTTATTATGTATTAAGATATCCCTTAATTAATTTTAATGGATCCATAATTGGTCATAACCCCAATATAATAAAGTATTGCTAAGAAGATTATCAGTTGGTTACCTTTTTCAAGCTTGGATATTACTGAGTATGATAAGTTATAGATCTATCTTATTTTGCTTGCATATAAAAAATATTAAGAAATGGATGAATTACCTAGAACTCAGGTTTATAGGACTAAAACAATGACTATGAAACTAATTGTTATGTTGTTCAATGGTGATGTGAATTAGGAATAGGGCTTTGTATTATTATAAGATAAGGCTGCATTGTTTAGACTAGGTCAGTCTATGTAGTGGTCTATAGGTTATGCCATCATCTTTTAAGGGTTTTTCTATCTATGTGGATTTTTTTAGATGTACCTTCCCATGTAGATCATGTGTCTATGATCAAATTCATTTGATTCACTATGGGAGCCATTGTGTGCCTTTTTCTTTACTTGAAACTCTAGCTCAATGATAAGGAGGAACAAATGCATTAAAATAGGGGAGTAGAGTAAGAAGATAGAGTTGTGCTTGACCTTAACATCTCATGTATTAATCATTGACTGCATACTAATGGTATGAAGAGGGATCAAAATCTATGTATTTTTCTCATGCTACATTAGTGTATGTAAAATACTAGTGAAATGTTGTATGTTGGCATAATCCTGGTGTAATTATGTGCTTGAACAATGACTTGTGACCTTGTTCTTGTATTTAGACCTAGCTTAGGACTATTTGGACTATATGGACTCATAACTGGGAATAATAAGTGTTTTCCTCTCAATGTGAAGTTAGATAATTTTATAATTTGTAATAGTGGTAGCCTCTTGCCATCTTTAGTGAATAAATGAGTAGAAAAAATTCATCTATAGTGGTATTTTTTGTATTTAATTGAATTAATCTTATGAAATATGTGTGATGACTCATTCTAATGAATTTTAATTTGGGTAATTAGTTTTGAATTTATGGGAGGATGAAACAGGTGGATTCAAACACTACCAACTAGTGGGATTGTCTTGAAGGAGCGATTTTGTCTGAAGAGTAAAGATAACTACACTATAAGTGTGAATCAGTCCAACAATGAGTCTAGGTGTTTCTAACTATTTTTTCACTTTTTCACATTCAGAAGATGAAAGAAACTAAGCTAATGGTCAGGGGTTTGTATGTACCTAAATGAAGTTTGTGCACCGTATCCAGACGATTGAAGGAGCTCCTCTTTGGCTGTGGAAGACGACACCTGTAGAGAAAATAAGACTTAAACAAAAAAATGTTAGATAGATATGAGGTGGACTGCCAAGCAAAGCTTGGTCCCAGAAGTGCAAAGACTTCCTTAAGGGATGACAGTCCACTTGTTGATAAAAAGAATGTCGGGTAAAGATAAATAATGAAAGACTATGCAAAAGAAATAGAGACAATGCGTACCTATATTCTATTGTCAGTCTTCCACAGTCACCAACATCGGTAGTTCTATTGGCGTCGATTGGTTAAGTTGTCGGCGTCAGTTATTCTGCCGACGTCGATAGGGGCAATGGGGCTTTGGATGAGTTTATGGTTGACAGAAGAGTCTAGGAGGTCTGTAAGAGTTTGAAGGTTCGTGCAAGATTGCAGGGAAGTCAATAGAGTCTTAAGAGGGACAAGGGGTAGAGGACAGGTTGTCAAAAGGAGTAAGGATATGGGGAAGGCCTCTCAGGAAGAAAGCCAGGTTTTGTCTGGTCTACAGTATTTAGAAGTAGCAAACGGAGACTGATTACAAATACATTCTAAGTTACTGGAATGAAATAAAAGAAGAATACTTAGCTCTACCTGGGGAGAACCAGAGGTGTTTGAAACATTTGTTGATAATGTGGCTGATGTAGAAGACTTCCTGTGATGTTTCAATCAGGGGTGGAGTGACTGATACAGAGTTCCTATAGCCTGTGATGTTTGGTGTGTGTTTAGGAGAGAGAGAGAGGTCGGATTTTGGGTCTGTGATTAGTTTTCTATTCGGCCTGCAAGTTGGTTTTAAGCAACGGACATCGGCGAGAGAGAGAGAGAGAGAGAGGTCAGATTCTGGGTCTGTGATTAGTTTTTCGTTCGGCCTGCAAGTTGGTTTTAAGCAATGGATGTCAGCGATACTATTGGCGTCGGTCGATGGTTAACCGACGTTAGCGGCTAGAGAATGGAAAAAGGGCTATTTTTAGCCTTTTGCCCATTCTTCCATCTGTCGAGTTCAACTGCCATGGTTAAACGGTCGAAAGTGGGTTTAATAGGCATGAGGATTAGTGGGAGAGTTGGAATGATTAGTCATAGGGTGATAAATGAGGGTATCCAAGGGTGAGGTGTCAAGGGTGGTGTGTCATGGGTGAGGTGTTATTAATTTAAAATAGGTATTTTATTTTAAATTAATAAGTGTGGGTTAGGAATGTTTAGAAGTGGACCAAGGGAACTAAGGGGGGGAGTCGACCAAGGAGTAGACACAATTTGAGTGTCTACATTTGTCCCTTTTTGTCTTGTTGGTTGTTCTGACGAACTGTAAGACAAAAACAAGAGTAAGTTGCCCCAGGTATGGGATGAGGTCTTTTTTGTCCTGTTGGTTGTTCTGATGAACTGCAAGACAAAAATGAATGTAGGTTACCCTGATTATGGGATGAGGTATTCCCCCTCAAAGTAGGAGTCGAGGGAAGGGAACCAGAAATTGGGTGCCGATTTGATAAATAGTGGATGGATATGGTAAAGTTTGAGTGTGAACGTTGCAATAGTTGAGATTGCACATATACCACTTCATGTGATAGGTAGGTCAAATTGTCACAGTCAAGGGTCGAGGAGTGCTAAAATCAAAATAATTGGTCCCTAGCATTTAGTCATAGCTGATTGGGTTATTCGATCCAAGCTGGAGCTCCAATTGGTTGTCGTGTTCCAAGTATCCTGGGCCTAGGAAGTGCTCCTGGAAAACAGAAAAATGTCACAAGTAGTGGGGATCAACTTGCTCGCGATCCAATACTACATATGAGGGTCATAATATGGGTTACAGACAATTTTGCTATCTATTCATGAGGTAGCATACATGCAATCAAAACAACTAAGGCATAGTTGTCTCAAAAGTGGTCGTGGTCGGAGGAGATAGTCACGATCTCCAAGGTTGTTGGTCATGATGTTGGGTTGGTATAGATAGTTGGTCCATTAGATGGATGGATGAAGGAATGGCTGAACTAACCTTAGAAGACCCCATGTCAACTGAGTGCTGCCTACATAGCCCCTATTTGAAGGGCCTCAGGGCAATGTAGTTCTCCCTAAAAGGGAGGAAGAGGGTCGGTTATGGATGTGGGTTTGACTAGGTTAAGTCATGGTTAAAGGTTGAATGGTGTGTCCATCAGATAGACGAACAAATGGATGTGGCCGAGCTAACCCCAAAAGATGTCATGTCATCTGAGTGCTACCTACATAGCCCCTATTTCTAGGGCCTCAGGCCAATGTAGTTCTCCCTGGTTGATAGGTTGGTTTGGTCAGGTTATAAATGATGAGGGTATGATGATGTTACAGCCTTTTCCATATTATGTGATGGTGTATTCTGTAACATTGGTGATAGGGTTTTCCATCCCTAGCAATTTTCCATATCGGTGATGGATGTATGCTAAAAATGAAATGAGTATGCTTATGCTTCAGAAAATAATGGTTTATGCTTGGCATAAATTGTGTGATCGATAGTTTCCATGTGTATTGTTTTCCATAAAAACTAGTGTGAATAGGCTATGATAATGTTAGTGGTCTGAAAAAGGTTTGGTTGGTTGGGTTTGGTTTGGAAATGATTTGGTTGTATTGTATGTGACATTGCTCGTTCATTGACAAGGACCATAGTGATAACATAGATAGGGTTATTGCAAACAAAAACCCCGTTCATGCATTACGTCATTGACCATTGGTTGTGTTAGAGAAGTAATCGAATCACTTGGACATTAAATGAGCTCAAAATCCCTTGAGTATGTTAGGATAATAGGTGATGTGATATGTTAGGATAGGGAGGATAGTGCAACCCTTTTTAGCAAGGATAACTTTGCCCCTTTTATAGGTGACCCTGAGAATGACTATAGGCAAATCCATGACTTAATAGTTTGTTAGTCAATTTTTTTTTGTTTTATTATTTTTTTTTGGTAGTTGATCGATGCGGGAAGTCTACGTGGGGATGTTGTTTTGTTTTGTGGTCATATGTGAAGCTGATCGATGCGGGAAGCTTCTGAGAGAGTGTTGTTTGTAGCAAGATTTGAGCATAGCCATCCTTCGAGGGATTGGTCTATATTTTGCTTTGTATGTTTTAATGTCTTTGAATATTTGTCCTTCAAGGGAGTAGTCTATCAATTACAACAATTATGTAGTTGTCCTTCAAGGGAGAAATCTACATTTATAGTTTATGACCTTTGTATAGGCATCCCAATTTTTTTTTTTGGACTGAAGTTTTAGTCATGGACTAGCCTGTAGAGGTTTGAGGGTTTTCCTTTTTATTAGGACAAAGTATTCATGCTTGACAAAAGGGTTGTCTAATGCTTGTAGGATTGAGGGTTGAGAGGAACAGGAATGATGATGATGGGGATTGCTCAAGGGATGAGCTCAAACTAAATGCCAAGTGAATGATTACTTGATTAACAATAAAATAGTCACAGATGCAAGGCATTAAGGGGCTTAAGTTCTGGTCGGCCTTCAAGAGAAGACAGAGATAAGTCCCTGATCCATACTTGTGCATTATGATATAAGGTCCGAGCCAATTAGGAGAAAACTTGCCTCGTTTACTTCTTTCCATGTTGGTCATGTGTTGGTTGATGTTGGACATGAAGTTGGTTGATATGTTGTTGGCATGTTTGGTCAATGTTGGTTAATGCTTGGTTGGTTGATGTTTGGTTGATGTTGGTTAATGTTTGGTCAAGGCTTGGTCGAGGCTTGGTTGATGCTTGGTTAATGATTGGTCGAGGCTTGGTCGAGGCTTGGTCGATGTTTAGTTAAGGTCGCGATAGTCAGTACAAAGTTGAATTCCCCCAGTTGCTTCTTGTGACAGGGAGAATGTTTGATAGATTTAGTTTGAGAGGGCGAGATCCTGATCTTCTAGGTTGGAGGCAAGAATCTTAGAATCATTGAGGGTGATGGAGGCAATGGTTGGTAATGTTTTGATTAAATAAGCTAGTGGTTGGGGGTCTTCAGGTTGGATCTCCACTGCCTGTAAAGCTTTGATCAAGGTTTGATGATGCTGCAGAGAGTTTTGTATGAGGTCATACAAAGATGTCTTCATAGAGGTTGGGTGAAGTTGTTTCACCTTGGAGTCATGAAGTGGTTGCAAAGATGTTTGTTGAGATGTGCCCAAGATAGTAATCTTGGGTTTTGGTTGTGGTGAGGACTTGACAAATGGATAAGTCCAAGGAATAGAGACCTTCTCTTTTCCTTTATCCCTCATGGTTTATGACCTGGTTGCCACATTGATGGTGTTGATTTCAAACAAAGGGGTTGAAGGTAATAGAGGAATCGCAGTCTTGCGTTGAGATCCCGATTTAGGTGATGAGGTTTGAGAGGCATGGGATGGTGTCGATGGTTTGTTGAAAGGGTGGTCAAGAGGATTCTTAATGAAAGGGGTGTCTTTTTTGAAGTGTTGATGAATGATAGCTTTAGGAGCACAACAACACTCAGTGTCATGTCTAGGTGTGCGATGATACGCACAAAATTTAGTGTCATCGAACCAAGATGGTTTTGATCTGAGAGTTGATGAGTGTGAAGGTGAAGAGGGTTGGGAGACATAAGACGGTGTTGGATATTTATCAAAGGGGTTCTTAATGAGAAAAGTGCCCTTTTTCAAGTGTTGATGGATGACAACCTTAAGAGTGCAACAATGCTTAGTGTCATGCCTAGGTGTGCGATGATACGCACAAATTTTAGTGTCATCGAACCAAGATGGTTTTGGTCTGAGAGGTTGGTATGGCTTGATAGGTGGAAGAGTGATGTTAGAGGATTGTAACAATTAGCATAACAGTAAGGTATAAGAACCTGCTAATGGGTCTGCATGTTGTGTTGCAGTAAAAGTTGACAATTTCTATTTAGACATTGTTAAGGGAGTGTTTCGTACCATCCTTTTGTTTGGCAATGTGGCCAGACGCGTAGATGACACTTTCATGGTAGGAGGCATTGGATGTTTTGATAGAGGTATGTTTTTGTTAGGTGTTGGTAGTAATGGAGTTGATTTGTTTTTGTTGGGTGTCGGAGTAGGAAGCACTCCTATTAAGATGGATGGGTGTGGGCCCAAAATAGAGGGCAATGGTGATGGTGGGAGAAAATTTATTTGATGTGGTTTAGTAGCCTTCTTTGGTTGGGTGCGAGGACTACTATTGTGGGGGTAAGGTTCAAGTCTACCCTCACCGGATCTTCTTCGATCGAAGTAGGTGAGGTGGCGAGTTCCTCTTTCGATGGAGAAGGGATTGGAGATTGTGGCTCTTCAAGAGGGCAGAGTGTAGGGATGGTGATGGCTTCAGCGTGTGGTCGAGGAGTGGGGAAAGTATGATCCCCCATTGATGATAGGAAGGATGAGGGCAAGGATACCGACGCTAGTATCGTCAAAGCATCCTCCAATATAAGAGAAGTCGATGGAGAACTAATAGGAGAAGAAGGTTCTTCCACCTGTGGAGGAAAAATAATAGGAGAAGAAGGCTCTTCTACCTATGGTGGACAAATAGGAGAAGAAGGCTCTTCTACTTGTGGTGGACAAATAGGAGAAGGCTCTCCTTCCTGTGGTGGAAAAATAGGTTGACTAACATCTTCAGACTGTGGGAGAGGTTGGTTAAGAATGATAGGAAAGACCATGTTGACTGTGTGTATATTACACTCTTTGGGGTCTTCTGCCATGGCCTATACATTGTTTTGGGTTGGGAGATGGTTAGGGAATGGTTGTCTAAAAATGTCCAAGTTTTGGTTAGGTGGCACGCTTGGGTTATCCAAAACAAGATCACCTTTATCTATCATGTCTTGGACAATGTTTTTGAAGGTTTTGCAGTTGTTTATGCCATGGCCTTTGACATGGTGATAATTATAGAAGTCATTTTCCCTATACCATGTAGGGATGGCTTTTGTAAGGTCAAATTATGGTGGTGGTCAAATTTGAGGGAGATTGAGGACCCCCTGCTTGACCAATTTATCCAACATAGAAGTGTATGATTCTCTTATTGGAGTATATTGACGCTGTATGTATCGTTGTTGGAATTGTTTGGTGATGCTTTGTGATGTAAACAGCTGAGGTTGGTTGGTTGTTGTCGATGATGATGGTCTAAGGACCATAGCATTTTCCGATCCCTTGGACTTGGAATATGAAGAAGGTTTGGATGAAGAAGGGTCATTAGATTTTGCATTAGTATTTTTATTATGCAATGTGACCTTGTCCTCTTCGACCGTGGAGTTCAAGCTTCCTAGCCATGGTGAAAGCTTCGTCAAATGTGCAGAATGTTTGGACCTACAAAGTAGATGAAATGTGTTTGGCACACGCTTGTGAAAAGAGCTTAATGAGCTCAGGTTGAGGTAAAGAAAAGGAGAGTTGGTTGATTAAACTTCTCCATCGAGCAACGAAATTGGCTATGGATTCATCGTCAAATTGTCTGATAGAATATAGGTCCGTGATGGAGACCTTTTTAGTGATGTTGATAGAAAAGTGGTCAAGAAATAGTTGAGCTAGTTGAGTGAAAGAAAAGATAGAATGAATGGTAAGGGAGCTATACTAGTCGAGGGCAGCACCAAAAAGTGACATGGGAAATGTGTGTAGCAATAATTTATCATCATGGGCTATAAGGTAACAAGCGTGTCTAAACACTCGTAGATGTTGCTGTGGGTCTTCCTTACTCTGAAGTGAGTAAACTTGGGAAGTTCCCACTGACTGGGATATGGTCGGATTGGGACTGAGGGATGAATGGGTTCATTACAAATTTGTTCATATGAGAGGACATTTCTTGAATCCAAAATGGATGTCTCAAGATTAGACATCTTGTCCATCAACATCTTGATTAGATCGGTTGATGGATTTGCAGGTGGGGTGCCCCCTAGGTTGTAAGGTGCAACATATTGGTAGTTCATCATGGTGATTGATGTTGAAGCTAGGGGTGGTTGTGTCATGAAGCTAGAAGGCACAACTTGACTAGGTGCCACCAAAGGTGGTTGAGTGGTGGCAACACTTGTTGAAGGGTAGGTGGTTACTCTTGTATTTATGGGTGCAAGAGTAGGTGGGATTGAGACAATTAAGTTTTGGAATGGTGTAGAACTCTATTGAATGGTTTGTGGTTGAGGGGGTACAGAAACCCCAAAGGAGGTAGGTCCAGAAACAGAAGGAGAGGCCACACTTTGAATATTGGTCATGGCCAGGTTGTTAGTTGAGGCAATGGCCTAGGTGTCTATGGGTTGAGTTACAGAGGTCGTTGATATATTTGCCATTTTAACTAAAGAAGTTGGCATCCCATAAAATGGGTTGCCTGAAGAGTCTCACATTTGACTTCTCACGAGATAGTGCTAAAGAGCCTTGACATTGAGGTCAAGGAACCTTTCAAAGTCTTGGTCCCCTTTGGGAATAATATGGGGTTGAGTTGGGGTTGGTTGGACAGGAGTACGCTCAGTGTCTGAATGATATTCCATTAGAGGACTTGTTATGGAGGGCAAAGGCGATAGTGGTTGTTGCCTTGCGTGGTCAACAAGAGTTTTGGTTTGACTACATGTCAAAACCAGCCAAGGCAAAAGGGGGGTTTAGGTTCTGAAAACTATATGTTTCAGCCTCAGAAAACTAGAATGTGTTTTTGACAGTCAAAAGGTCAGGTTTTTGGCTTGCTATTTTGAGAAGAAAAATTATTGACAGTGACTGACGTCAGTATAAAAATTGATGTCGGTGAAGAAAGTTGCCAATGTCGGTCAAATAACTGATGTCGGTGAAGATAGTTGCCTTTGTCGGTGGAAAAACCGATATCAGTTACAGTGTATTTCCAGAAACTCAAAAAATTGAAAATTTTTAGAAGAAAAAAGAAAGTTTGAGTTGTTTTGGGAACTCAGAATGCAACCTCACCAGCTCAAAAAATCAGATACAGACAGAAAAGTAGATGAAGACAAGCAGCCTCTAAACGTTAATTCCTAAGAATAAGTTTTAGAGTCTTGTTGGCTTATGCCTTAGAAGAGTGTGTTTGGAAAGTTGGCTTTTAGAATGGGTCCTAAGAGAGGCAGTCTAAGGTTGGTTTCAGGTTGAGTTTTGGTGCTCAAAATCTGTATTAAGTTCTGTACGTGGCCTGGTGCTAAGGAGCAAGCTCCCCTCACTTCACGAGCCCAGAGATAAGCTAGGTCACTTAGCCAGTATATACTTCCCCTAGAGTTTATACTCTACCAGAGAACATAGTGGGTTCTCCCCTTGGTAGTGAAGTCAAAGTAGGATTACCAGGAAGGGTAAGGTATCCGCTAGGTGATGAAATCCTAGTCGGGCCTTGTCTCAAGTATGTTTAGATGTTTGATTTGTGAATGTGGTCCTGTTGTGTAACATAAGTGCACTACGCTTTATTCATAATGCATTTTTAATTACTAGATGAGTGGACTAAATATGCATTCAAGCAGAAATGAGATGCAATAGATTTTGAGCCCAAATTGAAATGTTTTGTTCGGATGCAAACAAGTTGAGAAAAGGTTAAGAGTATGAACTTCACTACTCTAAGATGCAAAAGGAAAGGTGACAAGAAGAAAAAGAAAGATTCTTTTTAACTTCCGCTTATGATGTCTTTTCGAAATAAAGAGATAGAAGAAGGATGCAAGAAGAAATCTAATGCACCTATATGAATGTTTACCTTTAGAAGAAAAAGAATGATGAACCCAAGGAGAATTCCAGGGGTCCCACCGGGCGTGCCAGAATGTTTTTAACTATTTATTCACTTTTTCACATTCAGAAGATGAAAGAAACTAAGATAATGGTCAGGGGTTTATACGTACTTGGATGAAGTTTACACACTGTACCCAGACGATTGAAGGAGCTCCTCTTTGGCTGTGGAGGACAACACCTGTAGAGAAAATAAGACTTAAACAAAAAAATGTTAGATAGATATGAGGTGGATTGCCAAGCAAAGCTTGGTCCCAGAAGTGCAAAGACTTCCTTAAGGGATGACAGTCCACTTGTTGATAAAAATAATGTCAGATAAAGATAAATAATGAAAGACTAAGCAAAAGAAATAGAGACAATGTGTACCTATATTCTGTTGTCGGTCTTCCATAGTCGCCGACGTCGGTAGTTCTGTCGGCATCGGTTGGTCAAGTTGCTAGCGTCGATTATTCTACCAATGTCGGTAGGGGCAATGGGGCTTTGGATGAGTTTATGGTTGACAGAAGAGTCTGGGAGGTCTGTAAGAGTTTGAAGGTCTGTGCAAGATTGCAGGGAAGTCAATAGAGTCTTAAGAGGGATAAGGGGTAGAGGACAGGTTGTCAAAAGGAGTAAGGATATGGGGAAGGCCTCTCGGGAAGAAAGCTAGGTTTTGTCTAGTCTACAGTACTTAAAAGTAGCAAATGGAGACTGATTACAAATACATTCTAAGTTACTAGAATGAAATAAAAGAAGAATACTTAGCTCTACTTGGGGGAGAACTAGAGGTGTTTGAAATGTTTGTTGCTGATGCAGCTGATGTAGAAGACTTCTTGCAATGTTACAATCAGGGGTGGAGTGACTGATGCAGAGTTCCTATAGCCTGTGATGCTTGGTGTGCATCTGGGAGAGAGAGGGAGAGAGAGGTCAGATTCTGGGTCTGTGATTAGTTTTCCATTCGGCCTACAAGTTGGTTTTAAGCAATCGATGTCAGTGATACCGCCGGCATCGGTCGACGGTTAACCAACGTCGGCAGCATCAATGGCTAGAGAATGGGAAAAAGGGCTATTTTTAGCCTTTTGCCCATTCTTCCATCTACTGAGTTCAGCTGCCGTGGTTAAACGGTCGAAGGCGGGTTTAATAGGCGTGAGGATTAGTGGGAGAGTTAGAATGATTAGTCATAGGGTGATAAATGAGGGTATCCAAGGGTGAGGAATCCAAGGGTGAGGTGTCAAGGGTGGTGTGTCATGGGTGAGGTGTTATTAATTTAAAATAGGTATTTTATTTTAAATTAATAAGTGTGGGTTAGGAATGTTTAGAAGTGGACCAAGGGGACCAAGGGGGGAGCCGACCAAGGAGTAGACACAATTTTGGTGTCTACACTAGGATGATTGGAATGAGGAATAGGAATATTCACTATCAATTTTTTCAAATAATAAAGGGTCATACATATAGAAGTAGAGGAATAACAATTTAGAACCATGAGATTATGCATAGGCTAAGTGTGCATAAGAACTAGTCACAAGTGCATTATTTTAGAATTAAATATTAATTTAGTGATGACACATTCTAATTATGAATATGTATCATATTTTGGCATCTTAGCCCACTAATTTAGTTTGTATGTTAATCTCCATTATATTTTTCATATCGTCTGGATGGTTTACATTATTAAATGTGAGGTTCTTAACACTTAGGTAGTTTAACATTAGAATAGGAAACATAACTACCTAACTTTGGAGGCTTTATTTCAAGTTTAATCACACACTAACAAGAGATACCATGTTTTGAATAATGTGTGGGTGTAACCAATTATAAATTATGGACCATTAACATTTTTTAGCATGCCTAATAGGACAGGGTTTGATTTTAGCTTGAAAAATTAATGCAAATCCACCTTATCCAAACTTTTATAACTAAGAGTTTGGTGAGAATATTAGTTATGTTTGATTTTTGAGGGATTTACAATCACTTGGAAACTCTAGTGGTTGAAAAATATAAAATCTCAATTTGTGTAGATTTTATCCATTCCTAATTATTTTCTAAATCTTGTAATGAAATCGATGTTATAGCCAACCCAAGAGCTTTACCTTTTATCTCTAGGAATTCTACAAGCCCACTATGCTTGCAACAATGGAATGCCATTCATAGACTATATCTTAGATAACTTCCTACATTGATAGGAGATGGTTTTATTATCCCTATAAACCACATTGTAGATGTGTAAAATCTATGTATAGTCCATCACATCACTGAGCTTCATATATCCCTCAGGCTAATTGCATCTTCTCTCAAAGGAAAAACACAATAATGTTTTTAGTCATCATCTCTACAATCAATTTTAAGTTGGAATGTGTTGGGAAAAGGACTACACAATCAATTCAAGGAAAATGAAAATGTTTTTAATTTAATGAAACATTTCACAATGATAAAAAGAGCATCCAAGTGGGTCAAATCAAATTTCAATCTCAAATTTATATTGACGTGGGAAAGAATGTTTATAGAATTGAGACCTTTACTAGGTATGACATTCTTATATTATTTAAGAGAATTTTATTCTAATAGTTACTTTATAATTCAATCCCTATGTGGGGAGCCTCTTATTCATGCATATGACCTTGTTCTATTAGTTGAGATATATATCAAACAAGCTACTTGGATTGTTCCCATACCCATAATGCCCTAGTTTCTTGATTTATTTGATGTCCCTACTCCTCAAAACTCTTGTGAACATATCCAACACCCACTCTAGCCACCAAAATTCCAATCCATATTGTAACAAAATTTTATAAAGAGTTCTTGGCCTTTAAACACCAGCTAACTATTGAAAACATCCTAGAATAATTAGTTGTCTAAAGCACCCCAAAGATTTACTATTCAAACAATCAAGATCTCTCTCCCAAGTCATTACTTAGACCTCATTCCACATGCTAATAAAAATACAAATATACCTCATGTTATATTAATTCATTCCATTCTAAAAAAATATAAAAATGATAAGAAATAAGCTAATGGTTAAAGACCCAATGTATTTACTTGGAAATGAGAGAATAAATAATGGATTTTTTTGCCTATATGAGGAAAGATATTGTAGCCAATGCAATATTGACTATCTAAAGAGACCATTCATAAGATGAGAGAGAGAGTTTACAATTGATAGTTTTATTAAAAATTATATTTTGATAGGCTTCTAACTACAATTGGTGATCATGAAGATGAAACCCTACATTCCATTGAAGAATTCACATGGTAGCTAATGCTAAATGACATTTTGGAGCCAAAAGATTATATTCTTTCCAAATAAGAAATAGATAAAATAGAGGATTTAGTAACTAAAAACATTAATAATGATATATCCTTAATTCTTAATGATTATTTTTATTTTGATAGTGATATGGATCTATTATATGTTTTTGTCCAAAATTATTTTCATTTTTAAGACAATAAATATGAAGATCAATAGGAAGAGGAAGGCATATGAAGTCCCCTTGATTTCAATTTTCAATAAAGAATAATAAGAATATGAGCATAATTTCAACAAAAATAGGAGTACCCATATCTTGTGTATTGTATATGAGTTTCTATTTAAAGAGGGGATGTCCCATAAGGTATCAAACTATTGTAGGATATAAAAAGGAGAATTTATCAATTATGATCAGTTTAGAGAATGAGAATGAATATAAATCCATACGCAATTGGCTCAAGAGCTTGTTTAAATGAAATCAATAAATTAAAAGTGTCCAATGTCTTCCCATAAGGAGGCTTACTTTGTAAAGAAGAGGGAGTAAAAAAGGTATGAATCCCTCATTTTTTGTTTTACAGTACTTATTTCTTACTATGGCTACTTCATTGATGATCCAATGCAAGCCATTACTAAGAAATACAATTACTTTTCCCAAAGGCAACTACTTTTCCCAACCAATAAATGTGTTTGTTTAGTTTTCCCTTTGTGTTTATTAGATTAGGATTTTTATTTTAGTATCATAAGAAGCTTGGAATTACTCTACATAAATTTATTTAAGCTTATATATGAATATCATAATTAGTTTTTTTTAGCATTTTAATAAGTGCAAAATGTAATAATCCATTAATTGAGAGAAAAACACACAATTTAAAGCAAAAGGAGGGTATCTATAGGGAAAATCACCCTTTGGATATAAATATTATAAATAGATATAAGCCTACTAACTATTGTCTTTACCCTTACGAAATACATTGTGTGGCCTAAATCTAAGGTGGTGGTGAAGATGGAGCTCAAAAAGAACATCAAGTACTAGAGGCACTATTGGGTCCAACACAACCCATACTCAAATTACACATGGGGACCCTCTTGTTTCAGCTTATCTACCTTATTTCTTCTGTTCTTGCTTATTTATAAGGTTTCATTTTTAAATGAATTTTGTCCTTAACATTTTCTAAATTTCAAGTTGAGTGAGGCTTCATTTGATCAAACTATTATTTTCTTCCCTTAGTTAGAGGCATTAGTCATGTTTTTTGACAGGTTGATTTATCTTTCTCACTAATTTTTGATGATCTCAATTAGAAACATTAGATATTCAATTTCTAGACCTTGCCCTCCTTTCTATGTTAAATCTAAAAATCACCTTTAAAATGCTTTATTCTTATTGGCTTTGGGCATAATTATTTGAATAAATGGGCTCCATTGTGATCTTTATTTCATCTAATATGGTTGAAATTTTCACTTTAATCGAGTGTGAAATCCTCCTTGAATTTTAAAATGATTTTATTGGAAATTATAATGGTCACCTCTTTTGCTGAATTTGCATTTTAATCATGCATGATTCATTTATTTTAAGTTTACTTAGCATTTTTAACCTTGCCTATGTAACTTTCAGGTTTTAGACTAACCTACTAATGAGTGTTTTTTTGCATAAGTTCCCGTAACCCCCTTGAAATGTTGATCTTATGACAGGTGTCTTCATCATGTTATTTAGAGGTTACCATAGTTATTCAAAAATTTGACTAAGTGCTAGACTTCTCCCCTCTTTGATATTGTGATACATGTTTTCAATTTAAAAACCTCAACCCAATCAAGAAAATCCAAAGCCCAACCTCCAAACTCATTATTGATCATTCAATATTCTATTAGATGGTTTATGGTTAATTAGGTCTTAATCAAAATAAAGAGTCAAGGAGCTCCCTGAATTCCTAAGATTACAACATGTCTCACCATTGTTAAATTTAGGGACTTGAAGCATTAATAGAGGATATCTCGATCCTCAAAAACCCATTATTTATCTAATTTCTTGGATTGACAATTCATAGGGACCAATCACTCAGAAAGAAGCAAAGAAAATAGGAAACCTAGGAGCCCCATAATTGTGCCATGTGGCATAATTACATTTTAAATAAGTCAAGCCTCAAAGAGCTAGAATGATGTCATGTGGAATCATCCCATGGGATATAGAGCATAGACCGATTGAATGAGGGACCACCATGTTGATCTTGATGACATCAGGGAGTGTCATGATCCTAATTTTGATGGGCATATTCTCATTAGTAGACTATTAAGCCTAGGTCTTGAGCCAATTAGAGTATGCTAGTTGTCATGGGCTTAATCATGTTTAAAGTATGCCCCATGATGAAGATTCAACACTAAAGTGACACATGGTAGCATTCTATAGCTTGTCAACCAAAGCAAAAATATAGAAAATAGAAAATCAGCTAAGTCTTGAGGTATTTTCAAAGCTCTAAGATCATGCCACATGGCATAATATTGGATAGCTAGTATGTGAAAGACTTTGAAGGGGAACACAGAGCTCAGAGACTTGAACCATGTGGAAACATCATGAAAGCCCAAGACTTAGAAGACATAGTAAAAATAGTAGAGTGCATGAAGGCTAATAACTATTGATCTTCTAGATTAAAGGCTCATGGAAGGTGATCAATGATAAACCAACAATGAAGCTTACCTTAAGATACATAATTATGCAATGTGGCATTATTATGGGAGCCAAAATGTGAAAAAAATTAAAAGCATACATGAATATTGAATCCTAAAGGCCTGAGATGTTTCCACATGGTAACATCTTGGGGATTGTTAATCCATAAGGGGTATATTCAGCAAGGATAGACTATAGAAGGATCCAAATGCCCAACTCACTAGGATGGGATCTCAAGATCGGCGTGACACAAAAATCAAGGTGAAAACAAAGAACTAAAGGCTTGATAGACTAACAAGTAGCACTCCCAAGGGGATCTAAGGAAAATTAAAGTGGATCCCAATAAAAGAATAAAATAGAAAATTCCAAGTACAAAAAGGGCATGAAATAGATCCTAAAGAGCATAAAGTTAAGCTGATAAATGTGAATGCACCATGATAATGGAAAATGACAACCATATCATGTGTTGGTATTTATGATGGCAAAGCAAATTTGACAATCATATGGCCCATATAGCCTACCAAAACATGGTTTGGACTATGTGCTCAAGTAGATTCTATGAATTAAATGGCCAAGTCCATTATGACTCTTCTCTAGCTAATAAAGTAGTTGACAAGAATGGTGAACTTTAGATAAAGTCAGCTATTAACATTAATCACCAAATGACATGCACAATAAGATATTAATAAAATGAGACAAAAGAGAAATAAAAATGGTTGCATTCAGGAGATATGCCCGATAAATACAAAATATGGTGAGTATAATAATTAGTCAAAGTGGCTTTCAAAGACTGACTAGTTAAGGAGGACATATGGAGCAAACTAGTGGTTTCTAAATCTAAATCTTCTCCTATTGAGATGAAAACACATATTTTCAATTATGTCAAGTGTAATATATTATGATTTATTAATTGTGCATGAAGCCATGAGCTCATATAATTATCTATTTAAGTAAGTTACATTACCATTGTAAAGGGTGGACATATTTATGCACCAAAACTCTATAGAAATTAAGCAAGGTTGTGACCTTCCATTTTTGCTTTGTCTTGACTAAAGATTGTCTAGATAAATTAAAAATGAATACTTTTATAAATAACATTGAAGTGAATACCAATTTGGTTCTAAATTCATGTTGTTCTCTAGTAGTGCCATTTTATTTATTTGATTGAATAAGGTCAATTAATGCTACGAAGATATTATAATGATTATTTGCCAATGAATATGTAGTTAGATTGTGTAGTAGCTAGTATGATTGAATCTAAATTTCTATTCTATTTAATTTGAAGTTATTTCAAGCCATTGTGTGCAATTGCTACATATATTTTATATTATTTTATTTAACAGAGATTCAAAATAATATGTTCACTTAATTCCTTAGAACCTTGCCCATTGTGTTACTTTAGTTGGTGTTGTGGCTAGACCTGGTATCCAATGGTACAATTATGATTAGGCATGCCTTCATATTTTTAGTATTAAATATTTTATTTCAGTCTAGAAATCATCACTTCCCTAAAACCACCACTTCCCTACCTTACCCTTTCTCTCATTTATCTATTTTTTATGAACACCCTACCCATTCTACTATAATTATCTTACATATGGGAAGGAATTAAAATAAATTGAACCAATGTAAGTGAGAAATTTTAGATAACACATAATTGATTAAATTTCCAGTGATAAACTACCATTATTCTCCAAGAGTAACACCGAGAAAGTTCTCAGTCCTTGGGTTTAACCAACTGAATCCTAAAAATAAGATGATATCTTGTCCCATGTGTTGTTGCCTACCTTTGTCTTCTCAGACTACTTAATCCATTAATTTTTTCTATTACGGGTCATAGATAGAGACTAATATGTACTAGTGTAGGAGCCACATGAATTGGATGTGGTAGATCAAGCACTAATACTTGAAGAGTTACATCAAGAGTAATAAAAATAAAGTAGGGTGCTTCCTCAATAATACCAAGTAGAATATTATAAGGCCTTTGGATAAAATAGATCCATTTGAGGTCTATGACAAAAGGTAGGGAATTGAAAGTAAAAATGTGATACACCACCAATTGGAAGGTGGAGAACACCAAGATTATCATAATGAATAGAGCAAGAAAATTTACTTTAATAGCTGTGGAAATATTACCAAAAAATTTAAAGCTCTTTGTGTCAACAATCACCAATATGTGATGAGTGAAGGAATCGTCTACCCCTTACAATTTGAAAAAAAATCTCAACATCCATGGAGACAAGTTTACAGAGGCCATCTTAAGGGCAAAAGACAAAGTGAGTGTAAATTAGACAAATAAATTAGAATGAGGAGAAGTGTTATAGGCTTGAGTATTTAAAGAATGAGTGGCATGTGTATTGTAATTTGAAATATTTCCATTTGATGAAAATAACTAATTTATATGACTAAAAAATAAAAATGGATAACTATGAGATCAATAAAAGAAAAACAAAATGGTTAAGTGTCTCATCAATAATTAAATAATTAAAATTTGACCTCAAACATCTTTGATATGTTTGTCTTGAGTGTTTTGAAAGGATGTAAAGAAGGAATGATGTGATTAAATGAAGTAACAAACACATTAATCAATAAATAAGGAATTATGAAGATAAGCATTTTATTAAACCTATAAGGAAGCTTTATTATGAAACAAAAAGAAAAAGAGACTACAAGAGAGTAGATGAAGGGGATGCACCTATTTCTGCATGATATTTTTTTGAAAGCTTATGCATCCACTCAAAATTTATACAATAAGATTATTATAAAATATGAATATTTAGGGGTTTTCAAGTTTTCAAACAAAATTCATGCTCACTCCTTGGCCAATGGATAACATATGGATTCAAAGCTTACTAATAAATATTCCCTTTAGTCACCAAAATATTGAATGAATTATGCCCTTGGTATGACAAGTTTCATGCTCTCTCAAAAAGTAGATCAAAAGACTCAAGATTTCCAAATAACAAAGGATATCAGAAGTAACTAAAGAAAATTTTATGAGCTCTACAAGATCAAAGCAATACCCACTTAGATTTAGTCAAACCATTTATGATCAAAAGGAATAAGATAGGCATCTACTAAAATTTGTCATCATTATTTTTCCTTAGCTAATTCAAATAATTAAATATCAAATCTCATGACAATTTTTACTAGTTTAAAATTAAATCTCTCTAGTGGGGAAATCAAGTTTTTGGATCTTCCATCATCCAACAAAGTGAGCTAAACAAAGAAAGACAAATGATGTCATTAAACAAAAACCTCTCATATTATCAAATTAAAGATGTTTGTGGCACTAATCTCCACTCGTTATATATAATAAATTAAAATTTAATCTTAAAATATACACATGGTGGGACCCTCAACTTCTAAAAAATTCAAAGGAGACATATGGTGAATGTGAGATAAAACTAATTTATAGCATTGATCTCATGTTATTGGATCATGTTCATGGGACAAATCTCTAATTATGGAATCTATAAATCTCAAACCTTATATATTTCTATAGATAAACTTTCTCACAAGCTTCTCAACCACTTAATTTGTGTAATATTGAAGACATTAGTGGTTTGAAATTCCATCAAGGATCTCAAGTCATTCAACCACCTTAGATATATTGATGTGAGTTATTTTTAAAAATGTGATGATGTAAATAAGGAAAAGTGACTCATATCATAAAATTAAAGATTATAATGAGGATATCAATCCATCTAATCAAGAATAAGGAAGTGTAGAGAGTTATTATAAATTCATATCTCTCACTGTAATTGGTAAATTTATTTAAGAATTAACCTAGTGCAAATCTCTTTGTAAGATATCTCAAACTTTAGTTGATTTTAGTTAGTGTGGGAAATACATCACATGATATAAATTGATAAAGTTTATTGAAGATACACTATCTATCAGGGATTCAAAAGTCTCTATCAACATGAATAAGAATACATAAAGGTGAGGGTACTTTTGTGAGACCAGCTAGTGTTCACTCAAGGAGAAAGGACCACCCAATCGTGTTTTTTTATAAAGGAGGTGATATTGAGATAGGGAAGTAGAGCTCATAAAGGCAACATGGGCTATAAACTAGTTGGGTCCATAGTTTGATTTAATTAGATATATTCGTTGAGCTAGTATAAATATTATACAAAGAGATGAAACCTGATAAATATTAACGATTAAGCCAAACTACTTAAATAAAAACTCAAAAATGAGATGTGAAATCGATGATTTTCCTCTTATCTTATACTTATCAAGTAGAGAGTGTTTACTATATCTATTTAGTTATCTATTATCAATGGTAAGGGGATCATTCAAAAAATAAGAGATGATTCTTTGTAATTTAGCTCGTCCATTGTTGTGTATAGTATCTAGTCTTTACTATCTGTCCTATAAGAATATTTAGAAACCTCTTATTGAAGTGTAATGTATTTATGCACACTTTTTTCAATTGATGACTTTTATTATTACTCTTATTTGTTGTCCCTTGGTTATGTCTTGGTGCTAAAATTTCATGCTTGCAATCAGGTTGCATCTTGCCCCTTTTGTTTATTTTATTAAGTTGTGTTTATTCCCTTTGTACATAAGTGATTTATATATGTTTTTAAAATATAGACTCAACCCACTTCTCATTCTGGTGAATCACCAATTTTTATTTGTATGTATCTCTCTAACTCTTTTCCCATACTTGATTTCCATTTGCATTTAGCTTAGGCAGATTAGTATTAGAATAAGAAGAAGACTAGGTTGACTATGGAGGCTCTCTTGTAAGTTGAGTCCCACACTGAAAAGAGTTCCCATGTTGTGAATATTATGTGAGTGAAACTAATCATACATAATGGAACATTAATAAGGATCTTTGTGAATTTAAAAATATTATTAGTTTAATAAATAATACCAATGGATGTATATGTTACACATCTCCTAATTGGTAGTCAATACATATAATGTACTAATGAAAACAAGGATGACATGACTGTAATTTTACCTCATCATGCCATGGTATAATTAATTGTAAATGTAAAATTTGGTGAATAACTTATTATTAAGTATTAATTTAAAGGGAAATCAACACCAACAAAATTGAGAAAAAATTATGGTTGAAAATGATGATTAATTCATATGTTGGTTTTTTGAAACCCAATTTTGTAAACAATTAATTATCTATAGTATTTTTAAATTGTGTTTTTTTATGTTATATTAAAATTTAGTTTATTTCATTGTATATTATTATTTTCACTACATTTAAATAGTTCTAGTATTTAAATTTGATAAATAAAATGTTTTTTTTTACATTAATAAAATGTTTATGTTGTGGATCATCATCAATGTCTTTGCATTATGATGAGGATCCCACATAGACTCATATTTCATCACCCACACCATCACCTCATCCATCAATCCCACAACCTCATAGAAGATCTAACAAAATAAGATATGAACATGTTCAACTATCTACTTGAACTCCTCTAAGACAATCATTTGCAGGACCATTGACATCACGTACACGTCCTTTTCAAAATTTATATCATTTTATTCAATTTATCCTTAAAATAGGATTATCATGGGATAATTTCATTAAATAAAAACATGAAGGAATATAACCTCCTCCACCTTAGTTAGATGAATACTGCTATTTTTTATTTATATGAAACATTTGAATGAAAATATCCATATAAACATACATAATTTTGTAAAAGTTATATTAATATATTCATGTTATTTTAAATATCATATTATGTGATTTAATTAAATTAATTAAATACCCAAAGATTTTTAATTAATTGATAAAATTAATTAGTAACAATTATATATATATATATATATATATATATATATATATATATATATATATAGAGAGAGAGAGAGAGAGAGAGAGAGAGAGATAAATATCATCAAATAAACTATAAGGACCTTAAAATTTTCATCAAGGTAGTCATACATTACTCGATATTTCAAGACATAATGAAATAAGAAAATGAAATATACATTGTTAATAGAGTATGAATTGTTATTTATTTTACTTTAATTTATTGTTTAATATATTTTTAATTTATTACCTCACCTTTTTTTCCTTTACTTAAAAGTAAAAGATTAATTAAACATAATTTGATTCTTAAAAAATATATTCAGGGGGTGATACAAATGTGGCATAACTTGTGCCTCCTTTCTATCACCCTATGTTTTACCCTATTTTTGATAAGAAAAATAAAATTTGAATGGGATTATAGGTTTAAAACAAAAGAATATTAGAATTCTAAAAATGTACAATAATCAATAATTTTGATTTTGAAAATTTTCTAAATATGTAAAACTGCCATTTTTGGAAAATACTAAGAGAGATAGCTCATACACAAATCTTTATTGACTATTCTAACTATTTGAAAGTGGAAATAAATGAGAGAGGTGACTGAACATGCTCAATATTAGAGATAGAATCAAAAACTAATTTTGGATGGGTGTGATGTAGGTGGAAGATAACACATGCCATTTAGGTGAAAGTGATAACTGACTAAAAAATAAAAACATATAAATCCAAATTTTGATGATAGATTAGATTCATAATCTCATAATATTCTTGGATGTGATTTTTGGAAGTGGATAGTAACATAGGTTGTTTGAGTTTGTTGAATACATATTATTATTAACTGTGATGATAATATGAAAACTGCACTACTTGTGCCTGCTTTAATTAAGGTTGTTGACACTTTCAAATCCATAATTATGTGCAAGATACTATAATATAAAAACCCTATTTTATAACACATAAACTAAATTAGAATCAAATGGGGGGATTTTTGGGTGAAAGGGATTTTGTTGGACCAACCTTGGTCAATCCTCGATGAATGACCAAACATTGCACTACATTTCTAATACTCTGAAGAATAATCAAACTCAAACGTATTTATCCCACTTGCATGTATGTGTGAAATTGTAAATTCAATTCTAGATGTTATTTATCCTATTTTACCCTTGGTACAATCATGAAAATGTGAATTCAATCTTTGAAAATCTTGACTATAACTTTAGAAATCTATAGATGAAACAAGTAAATATTTGCATATATTTTGAGAGTGAGGAGAACCATCATTAATACCTTAGATAATCCTTGTACTTATAAATGTTTTAATTTTGAATTTGGGACCTACTAACATATAAAATCTAACCTAGGATAAGACTTAATGAATAAAAATAAGAATTAAATGAGACATGACACAAAAAAAATCCAAAAATTACACCTAGACAAGTTTACATTTCATAGACAAGGCCGACAGGCCATTCCTATCCATATATTGTGGACTTAACCAAGATAATAAATGACCTAAATTGGGGATCTCCATTAAAAAATGGTAAGATGAATAACCAATAAATAAACTCATAGAACTATAACATAAAAAGACCTAAGTAAAATGCACCAATAGATACCTCATTTTTTTTCAATAGTCTATGCATACATAATTACATTAAATGACATAAAATATGGGATTGCCAAATTTGGGTGTCTATAACATGCATCCTAAAACTAAAATAAAAATTGGAACTCTCATTTTCCTTCCCCTTTTCATTTGATACCTTTTTGGCATGGATATACATTGAAAAAGATAGTACAACAAAGAAATGACATTTTGAGAGATAAATTAATAATTTCAAGAATCAATTATAGAGGAGATAAATTGTCAAGAGGATGGAAATTGAAATGGAAGTGTTTATCTCACTAAAGATACTCAAACCTAGAGTTTACATGATAAACTAGTTATACACAATAATAAAATATCACTCAAGGCTCTACCATTCAGTTCATGACCTCCTCATAGCCAAAAGGATCGCATTCGTGATCTCACTATGCCTAAGCGTGTATCTTAAGTCTAATCCTAATATTATGATTACCTAGATAAAATATACCCATAATATAATTAAAACCTAATATATTCTTCATTTTTAATTACAAAACTTCATAATTTATTTATTCCCTAGGACACTATCATTCAGACCTAAACATCAGTGTCAATGTTAGTGTTCATACCTTACAAACACTCAAATTTAAAAATATTTTGATATGTTTGGGTCAACCTATTTTCTTAGTGAACCCTCTATGATATTTATTTCATAAGGTATAGTATAAATACAAAACAAATCCTACTCATTATTCATCTAGTAATTACCAAGCAAACACCAATTCAAGCTCACTAAATCATTCACATAACTGAGTTACATTACCCTATTCTTCCCTATTTACAAATAAATCATAGGATCAGTCTAAAACATTCAAAGAATAAACCATGAGTGGTATTTTTTAAGTTTTAAGATAAATCACTACATGCATATGCATATAACATATTACACCATTGTTCATACACAAACCCATGTAACATGATAACTACAATATTTTGAGGCCCTTTTAGAGTATATGTCTATGTAAAAGCAATGCTCATTGATAGAGAATTATTTGAGGTTAGGTTAAATTCACTTGAGCCTACTAACCCATATTTTTATAAGGTGGCATGTCCTAATAAGAGGATATAAGGTTTTGATCAGAAGATTGATATCAATAACCTATGTGCATGATCTGAATAGAGAATATTTGAAGTGAAAATCAACCCTAATAGGCACAGGTATAATTCATATAAAAGAGTTAATATTATATAATGGACACTAGTGGAAAAATTAGGACACTAGCATCGATGTTAGTGTCAATAGGGAAACACAAGTGTCTATAATGGTAGAAGATAAATATTTAGAATTTGACAAAAGGATCTAGATCTTTAGATAACACTCCTACACCTACACTACTTGAATCTACCTGCACATCAGTAAACAAGCTAAGTATAATATATTCTTTGTATTGATATTATCAGAGCATTAAATGTTATACCTTACATATCTAGAATATTTTTAGATTTAATATATCTTGCCAAAATATTAGTAGAACCTAAATTCATTTAATTAACCTAGTTTTTAGAGTAATATTATCCCTAGTTGATTAGGCTACTCTTTCCTTTAATCATTATTTCTAAAAAGGGTTACACATATGGTGAATCTAACCTCTCACTCTTCTTTGTGAAACCATAGCTTTCTCTAAGATTATTACCTTTTTAGAGTACTATTTTGTACATTTATTCTATTCCATATTTTATCACAATATGGATCAACATTATATGAGTACCAAGACTAAAAGAAAAGATCTTTCCATGAACACATTTGTCAAATCAAGCATAAATTATGAGCAAAAAGAATAATAAATTTATAATGCAATTAATATTGAACAAAATCAATAAAAAATGTTAAATTATCATTAATATAATATAAATCAGAAACCTTTCCAAAACCATGTGGACAACAAGAGGCATGTTTGACAACTTTCATTGCCCCACCTACACATAAGGTCTCTAATAGTCACCATCCCACTCTCACTATTTGCCTTTGACTTATATTGGATATCACAGTGTATGTTATTAATAACCAAAAAGGTAGGTTATCACATCATGGATATAGTCAACATATTCCTTCCCTTCAATTAGATGCACATGAGCCAAATTATCATTTATTTAATTATGTAATTTTTGTAAAGTTCATAATGAGATCATTGCTTCCTTTTAAAAATCAAATGATGTGAATGTTCCTTCATGAATAATTACAATTAAGCAAAGTTACTACATGTTCACCTAATGTGAAATATCATGATAATTATCAATATATTATTCCCATATTTTAAATGTGTTAGTGCCTAAAATTGCACCAAGATAATTTTTTCCCTTGTTGAAATTAATGCTTGGTTGTCCAAGTTATTATCTCCTATCTGCAAACATCATTCTGAATAAAATCCCATTCTTGCCTTATGAAAACCTTATGTAATAGTCTTGATCATGTTCATAAGAATAAGTCTAATGTTCAAGTTTGAGATCCTATGGAGGAGGTGGCCCAATACATGACTTTGAAGAGTTCATACTCAGGTAGAAAGGTCCAAGTTCTCTTTAAACAAAATCAAGATGGGAAACATATATTTTCAAGGGTTATTAGAATGTACATACCATACTAGATTCAATGTATCAGATGCCCCCCCATTGTAGTTTAAGATTATTAGCATGAAATAGATACAGAGATCTGTAATAGGAGAAACTAGTGAAGGACATTGCAAAATGATACCTAGTACAAGTTCTGGGAATTTTTTATCTCTATTATTTCTAGGCATTTCTATTTTCCAATATCTACTACTAGAACTAAATAAGAGGTATCAAATCAAATCTAGAGCTTTAGTTCTAGATTTTTTGGACCCTATAAAACTAAGAAAAAAGATGCATCATATGAATGCACATTTATGCACTTAAATAGAATTCATGTGAAAGAGACATGCTATACAACATGAATGCTTGTGTATCTAATTGCTTTTGCCCTGAATATGAAGCATTAATATTATTACTAGTGTACCCCATATGATATTCCAAGTTTCCTACACTCATTTATGCCTGGATATCCTAGTGAATCTTTGCATCTATCAATAAAACATTTCTCTACACTTTCATATATTTTGAAGAATTTCTAGAACACCCAATATAAATCATTTTTATAATCCTCCAACTCTCCTATGCCCATTAATGCTTTGTACCTATCTTCCTACATATCCCATTGCATTATTTATGAAGCATTTCTACCTAGTTGGAATTCCAAATTTTGCCCACACACCAATATAAAACATTCCCACAATACTTGAGTCTCCTTCCCCACACTTCCCTTTTGACTATCAGACTTAATCTTGAAAAGTAAAAATACTACATTCACTCTGTTGTCTCAAAACCCAATCAAGAACCGATAGCCTTGACTTTTCATTTGTAAGACTGTTTATCATAATAGTCCAATTTGAATATGCTCTACCATTGATGGTATTTAATTTCAGAAAAAAAACCCATTATTATTATTATCATCATCCCTTGTCTAGTTAATAGTTCAATGGGTAGAGAGAAGATTCATAAGAGTGTTGTTTGAATGGCATTTGGAGCCTTTGTGGTCTGTTGAGCTTGAGTGATATAAAATATTCCAATCATTCTTCAAGAGTAAATCTAATTATTCCAGTCACAACAAGATACTTCAGCAACAAGCAATGATGCAATGTAAATGGGAAAATATTGAATATAAATCTGTTTGCCCTTTTCAAAACTTTCCAAGGCAAAAGAGAATGACCTTTTGCTTTTACCCATCCAATAAACACATGGAAGGCCACACAGATAACAACCACACCATTAAACACATGCCACATGGGAGGTAAAAGACAGTAAATTTTTAACAAAAAAAAACACATCCCATGAATAATAATGTGTGGAACAAAATAAAATATGTGGTAGTTGGAAAAGATATTCACATTGATTGTAGGTTGATTGAGGGGAAAATTACAAATGACACTATAGAGTTCTGCTGGAGGTTTGAGTGGCTAAGTGTAATTAATCAAATTATGTTTGAGAGGTGGAAAGCCCACATAACTTTTGGTGGGGAAAGCATGTGGTGAAATGCAATTTTTAAAATTACAAATTGTAATTTGTGTTCCCATCTCTAGATCCCACATCACAAAGATATAATAATGGATAGTAAAAAAGAGAGAACACAATGCAATTTACAATAATTGTTAAATTGCAAATTACTTGCATATCTCCAGATCTTACAACTTGGTGAACTGTGCATGCCAAGGAGAGTATGGTTTGAAAACTCTACCAATATCATATCATTTACCATATGTCATTTTTATATAGTAAGGTACAATGGAAATTGATGCTTAGACAATAGAATTATTTGGTATAACTATGGATTTTTTATGGCTCATGAAATCCCTTATTGTAAGTGTTGATTATTTCTTTGGTGTTTAGACATTTGAACATATCCTCCACTTTGAGTGTGTGACATTTGAACATGTCCCTTGTTTTTGGTCTCCTTAGATGTCTGTTTGAGCGACATTGAGTGATATTGTGTGTGCTTGATTTTTTACTAAGATTATTTATCCTATATGTTGTCATGATCCATATCATGAATATAATGGCTTGATATATCATATAAGTGTGAGTTTAATTCATACATATACTTAAACATGACACCATTATGTGTTTCTTTAATGCATGATTCATACATATATAACATGGATATCTTATCCTTTTGAGATAAGGTGACTATCACATTTCCTTCCCATCACCTAAAAGGGAGGCATCTCAATGGGGGTATGTCATAGAGACATGAGTCCACATACATACGATTGGAAAGTTTTGTAGTATTTATTGTAGTTTACATGATTTAGATATACACATGTGACATAATTTTATGTATTTGGCACTAATTCTCACATATTTGGGACATTAGTTTTCAAATTTATGACACATATTATATACATTTTATATATCAAAGGTTGCATTTTGATAGATACTTCAACTTTATATACATTTGAGGTGAATATACCATGTAAATACACAAAAATTACATATTCACTATTCAATTATACCAATATTCATACACTAATCATACCAAGATGCACTGGTTAAGCTATATCTATTGTGGTAATGTGTTCCCTTAAGTAGTGTGATTGAGATTCAACAACCTATATGGACTTATAAATAATTTTATTATTACGAGTTGATATCATCACACCATTTGACTTAGGTGATATTGGCAAGATTATGTTTTACATATGGGTTGTGTGATTGAGATTCAATGATCTTGATGAACTTGGCACAATTTATCCTTACACTAGATTAGGGGCATGATCACCCTCAAATTCCCCTCTTCACATCTCCAAGGTTTAGTTATGAACTTCTCTCCAATGCTTCAACTAGGAAGCATCATTATAAAATCAAACTACCAAGCCGTAACATGGTTACATCGACACACATTCTACTCCTTCCTTGCTCTCTTTTCTTTCAATAAATTTAAATTATTCATTTTCAGATTATATGCACTAATTAAACCTATAACATGCTCTTAGTTTTAGGTCATGCACATACAAAAAAATTTAAAAATGGCTCAATTTAAAGCAAGGTGTGTTGTACATACCATGGTACGCATTTATTTCTTTTAACTGAATAATTTCATCCTTATGTATTACTAGATTAAATGGGGGATTTATATACTTAAATATGTATTTTACATGATAAAATAGTCTTACACTCTTGAAAATTATCACTCAAGGCTCTACCCCTCAATTCATGACTTCCTCATAACAAAAAGGCTTGTGTTTGCCATCTCACTATACCTAAATGTTTATATTATGGTCGGGCCCTAATATTTTGGTTATCCTAATCACCTATAGCCCATTATATGCTTAAAACCTGATATATGTTCTTCATTATCAGTTATAGATCTTCAACATTTCCCTATTCTCTAGGATTTTACCATTTAGGCCTGGACACTAGCATCGACGCTAATGTCCCAGATCCAATGCTAGTATTTGTACCCTAAAAGCAATCAAATTTGAAAATATTTACTTATGTTCAAGTTGGAATATTTATCTTAGTTAACCCTCTATGATATTATTTTAAAAAGGTTATGTATAACTAGTAAAAAAATCTTACTCATTATTCATCTCATAACTATGAAGAAATCACCTATTGCTTACTATATCATTCACACAATAGAGTTCTACTACCTTGTTCTTCCCTATTTCCAAATCAATCATAAGGTTAGTATTATTATAGGTATGAAGCATTCAAATAATAAACCATGAGTGGTATTTTTCAAGTTACAAGTTAGATCACTACACATACTCGTATATACCATATTACACCATTGCTCACACACAAGCCCACATAAGGGGGAAAACTACATTGGTATGAGGCCCTCTTTAGATTATATGGCTATGTAGGTAGTGTTCACTAACATATGGGTCTTTGAGGTCAGATCAAATTCACTTGAGCCTATTAACCCATATTTTTTTAAGGTGGTATGCTCTAATTGAAGGATCTAGGGTTTTGATTAAAAAAATAATATCGAGAATCTATACATGTGATCTGAACAAAGATTATTCAAGATGACAATCAAACTTAATAGGTTTAAGTGGAATTTCTAGAAAAGAAACAATATTTTTTACTAGACACTAATGATAAAATTAAGACATTGGTGTCCATAGGGAACATAAGTGTTTAGACTGGGAAAAAGCAAATATTTTGAATCTAATGATGGAATCTAGATCTTCAGATATTCCACTCTTGCATCTATAATAGTAATATATACCTGCACATCATTAAACAAGCTAAGTATAATTTCTCCTTCATATTTTTATTATCATAACATTTAATCTTGTACCTTATTTATTTAATATATTACTAAATTAAATATATCTTATCAGAATATTAGTAGAATCTAAATTCATTTAATTGGCCTAATTTTTATAGTCTTCTCCTTAGTTGATTATGTCAATCTTTCCTTTAATCCTTATTTCCAAAAAGGGTTAAACACTCACTAAGAATAAAATAGAAGAGGAAGAAGGGTATGGAGAGAAAAACTATATACAACTAATGAGGATGAGAAATAATAATTAAGAGACAGAAGGCGATAAAAACTATGTACAACCAATGAGGAGGAAGAGGAAGATGAAGAACACTTTGAAGACATAAGAAGAGAGGTATGCAGATGGTTTTCATAAAACAAATAAATTTATTTCATACAAAAGAACTTAAGAAACCTTATAAAGCTTTTTTGCACAAAATAATAAGCATAAAACTAGAAAAAACATAAGGTAGAAACCATAGTAAAACCAAGTTAATAACTAGTAGAAACCCTAGTGAAAATAGTAGGCAAAAGCCTTAAGAAAAAAAGTAGGTAGAAATACAAAACCCTTAAAAGATATAAAAAATTATAGGTAGAAACATTAGAAAAAATCTATAAAAAATAACCAATAAAATACTTTTATTCAATGCAAAACAAGAAAAATCCCCCAAAAAAGTAATAGGAAAAAAGTCTAGGGAAAATAGTGGGTAGAAACCCTAAACCCTAGCAAAAAAACAATTTAAAAATTTAAAAAAACTCTACAAAAAATATAAAGCATAAGCTTTAGGAAACCCCCCCAAAAAAAAGGCAAAAAGCCTTACAAAAAATAGTACCAAAAATTTGTTAATGTATGGAAAGATAAAAAACTAACAACATAATTATTTTTTCATATTTATTAAATTATATACATTCAAGTGTCTTAAATTAATGAAATATATGTGATATTAAAATCACAATTTTTAAAATATTATGCCCATAGAAACAAGCAATCTCATGATCATATCTCATTTTTTTTAAAAGGACATTAAACAGGGTGGGGTGTGGTGGAACAAGTGTTCGTGAAACCACCACTTGAGATATAAAGGAGGAGTAACATACCCCTAAATAACACCCCCATAATGTGACTCATCATTAAATGCTACATTGTGATTCAGATGTGTATCTGATCCTTAAAGTGCTTAAAGGTCTACAAGTGGTGAGATTTTTAAGACAAGTCATCATATTTCACCTACTTCTAAGGAGCCAAGGAGGAAAATATTTTATTTTATTTTATCACAATTTTAGTCATATTCTTAAATTTATTTCTAATTTATTAGTTTTTTAATTTATTGGGGTTTTAACCTTATTGTATAATTGTAAATTATCCTCTTTTGTGTTAGTTTCCTCACAACCTCGTCAATTTCATGCTCACCAATTTCAATGAAAAGAGACCATCCCCACAAGCATTAAAGAGGTGTTTATTACACTTTTAGGGGGTATACGATTTCTTCACTAGGTTTTAACAAACATTGATCATCTAGGCTAACACTATATGAGTACATATATCGAGTCTGGGGGAGTGTGCAATCTAGATTATGTGTCAATGATGGCATGGAAATATTACAAGATGTTTATGGTAAGTATAATATACTTTTACTTTTTAAATTAATAATTTATTTAAATTTCTTATTTTTGATGTTAACAAATTATTTAAATTACTTTAATTTCATTATTTTGTTTGAAGTACTTTAAAAATGAATTGTTATGCAAGCCAAAAAGTTTTTTTCTTCATAAAATTACCTTCTAGAATTCAAATGTTAACTATTACATATAAATATGGTTGGTTGCTTGTATTAATTAATATTTAGGTTGCTCCTACTATAATGTGATGACTATTAAAAAATTCACAGTATAGGCCCTCAAAAGGATGAGGGTATGACATCATAATTAATTTGAATAATGTTATTTATTTATTCATATGTTTATATTAATTTATGAAAAAATTAATTTAGAAGAGAAATATAGGGTTAATACACATAATGAGAGAGTATATCATTGACATGTAGGTGTGAATGTAGTTACATGGAAAATCCAATGCAAAAAGTGGTATAACAAGATATAGAGTAGGCTTTTGATAATTTAAAAAAACAAAACCATAAAATGCTTTTGTTGTTGTTATTTATATTCATTAATTATAAGTTTTTAATGTTTTCATATAAACATAGGGGTCTAAACTATCTAAAACAAAGCCACCAAGCTAATATGGATAATGGGAAATTGGTGACTTGTTATTTGGGACAATCGAGTGTCAAATAGGCTTCTTGTAAAATGTAGTTTGTAAATTTTAATTCACATATTAATATTTTTTTCATTTAATTATTTTTTAGGAGAATAATTTAAGGCCATTGAGCAAATGTGAAAGTGGATAAATTCCCTTAGATGGAACATCATGCGTTCAAGGAGTGGGCACATTTTATGGGGTTTGTGTCAGTAAGACATCACTATTCTCTATTTTAGTAATATTTTAATTTGTAATTGAAATGATCTATTTAACATTAATTGTCTTTTGAATATTTTAATAATTATTAAATAATTTAATTTTAAGTGAATATGATGTCAATTTTAGTTGATTATCCTAATTTTAGAGAGGGCGATGATGATGATGATGCTCTTAATTATAGCTACGACAACTTGTCTTCACATAGAATGGAGTATAGTCTACATAATACAGATAATGAATTGAATGTGATGATGACAATCCACTCATGGATGATGATGGTGATGAGCATTAGATGATGATAACTCTTAGTCATGGTTTTAATATAATTTGTAATTTAATCTTATGTTAAAGCAATGTAAATGAGAAATTATTTATTTTCTCATCTTTGAAATTTTATTATCATCATGTTATTTAATTTACCTATGAATTTAATTTTTGTGTGAATTTATTATTATTATTTTAACTATCTTAATAATATTTAAAAAAACATTTACTATGTTTCAAGCCATTGGTTTTGGACTTAGGTTTATTCACTATGTTGAGACTTTTTAAATATTTTATTGCTTGTCACACCGTTAATGATCATCAATTTAATAATTTTGGTCTTTTTCAATCCATCAAGCAAGGTTGCTCCTTAGATCCTTCTTTATATGTCTTAGTTATGAAAGGGTTTCACTACTTTTGGGGGGATTATACTCTTAGAGGGTTAGTTAAGAGAATTTATCTCTCCCATTTGCCTCAAGACCAAATTATTAATGGCCACTTTTTTGATGGCTTATGCATGACTATTCTAGAATAATAAATTATGGTTCACAACACCATAGATTTCCTTTAGGTTTTTCACATGCTATTTAGATTCACCATTCAATGATCCAAGACTCAATGCTATAGGTAATCCTTTGGCCCTACACCCATTCAAATTGAGGTTTATCAGTAGAAATAGATTCCTCATAGGGAAATGTTTAAAATTTTAAGCATTCTTATTTTTTTCAAGTTTTCCATGTTGAGCTATGAAACTATGTTTGCTAAGCATAAAATATACTAAGATGGGGGGGTGAATCAATATATTATATATCTTTTACTTAATTTGATTTACTTTTCTTTAACCACTTAATCACACATTCAAGATATGCAATAAAACTAAAATAATAATATTCACCACACGAGAGAGAGAGAGAGAGAGAGAGAGAGAGACCATATTTCTACGTAGAAACCCAAAGTGGGAAAAACCATGGAGAACAATCTCAAGTATATTAATGAGCACCAAATCAAATTAAAAAGTTTGCAAGCACCAACTTGGAGGAGTACCAACCCCTTTGCCAAGCACCAACACAACTATTTATGAGCACCAACCCACAAGAGCACCAACCGCTCTTGTGTATAAAACACAACTATCTCTCAATGTTGCTTACTTAATAAATGATAGAACTCTACAATATCTCCTAATTTTATCTCTTTGAAAACAAATACAAACCATGCACTCTCCTACATATTAAAAATGGCTTCTCAAGCCTTTATTTATAGCTTTCCAAATGACCTTTGGCATTCACCCTTTGTGACCCTTCAATCCTCAATGAAAATGGTGCCAAACTCACATGACCCTTCGTATCCTTGCATTTGAAAAGTCATATGGTTACCCTTCATAAGCAAATGCATCCTTTCCTCTTTTATCTTTACCCCATGACTCTTCGACTTCTCCATGGGCTCTCTTTTGACTTATATACAACCAAAAATATATTTTTTAATATCAAATAAATATTAACACACATTAGTCAAGATATAAACATTAAAAATATTATTAAATTCAATGGGGACTTATTCACCAATGCTAGGCCTTTGACATCAATGATAATATCTCCAACAATCTCCTCCTTTGTCATTGATGACAACCTCAAATTGAAACTACCACATCCTAAAACTTGCACATATTGAAACTACCACATCCTATAACCTACACACATTGCCATCTGAAAAACATATAGTAACTCCCCCTTACTATAGAAACTTGTACCTATTCCCTGTACCTATTTTTTTACCTATACATGTACCTATACCTATTTCTATTTTTCTCCCCCTTTGACATCAATGGCAAAGGGCCTAATTGGATCTAACTGATGTTGAACCTCAATGGTAGGAAGTAAAAAAAATTACTCCCAACTTCTCCCACAGATACTCAAATGTGTCTTTTGGTAGTGCCTTTGTGAAAATATCTACAATCTGCTCTGTAGTACTGATATATTTCATCTTAACTTATTGATCTGCAACCTGCTTTCTCAAGAAGTGATATCTAATGGGAATATATTTTATTCTTGAATTCATCACTAGATTCTTTGAAATATTAATATCACTTATGTTATCACAAAAAATGGAAATAGGTTCATCATATTTTACCTTGATATCTTCTAAATTTTGTTTCATCTAAAGCACTTGAGTACAACACAATATCATTGCAATATATTATGCTTCAACTATAGAAAGTGATACTAAATTTTGCTTCTTGTTTAGCCATGATACCAAGCTATCACCAAGGAATAAAGCTCCTCCACTTGTACTTTTTTTGTCATCCAAGCACCTTGCCCAATCTGAATCTGTATAAGCAACCAAAGTGAAATCTCTACTTGTGGGATACCATAATCCAATGTCCCCTAGATATATCTAAATATTCTTTTCACCAACTAAACATGACTATCTTTTAGAGTTGATTGATATCTTGCAACCATACCTATTGCATGCATGATGTCTGGCCTCAATGTTCTCAAATATAAAAGAATACCAATCATAGATCTATACAAAGATTGATCTACAATAGGTGAATCTTTATCCTTGCTCACTTTATTTCCTATACACATTGGTTGCCAACTAGTGCATAATCTTCAAAACCAAATTTATTCAACATTTCCTTGGCATATTTACTTTGAGATATAATAGTTTATTTATCTGACTAAAATATTTGCAACCCTAAGAAAAATGACAATTCTCCAAGCATAAACATCTCAAATTCTTTTTGCATATTATCAAAAAACTATTTTGTCATCTTTTCAATGTTTCCTCCAAAAATGATGTCATCAACATATACCACAATAATCAATCGATGCTCACCTTCTATTTTGATGTAGAGATTACTGTCAACAAATCCTCTCTTGAAACCTTGATCCTACAGGTACTTATCAAGTCTTGCATACGAAGCTTTGGGAGCTTGTTTTAATCCATACAATGCTTTCTTCAATATGCATACATGGCTACTAATATTTGAGAGAATAAATCCCTCAAGATGCTCAATGTAGGCCTTTTCTTCTATATTCCCATTTAAGAAGGCAGATTTGACATCCATCTGAAACACTTTGAAATTTTAAACACTACATATGCAAGAAACATTCTGATAGCCTCTAGCCTTGCCACTGGTGAAAATTTTTCTTCAAAATCTATTCTCTCAATTTGAGCATATCCTTTACATACTAATCTTGCTTTATTCCTGATCACGTCTCCATTTTCATTCAACTTATTTCTATAAACCCATTTTATTCATATCACATTGTGATCTTTTGGTTTGGGCACTAATTTCAGAGTATCATTCTTTTCTATCTAATTTAATTCTTCATCTATTGCCTTAACCCAAAGCTTATCATGTCTAGCTTCTAAAAATGTTCTAGGCTAAATTCTGGATAACAAAGAGAAATTAACTGGCTCATATTCACTTACCATCATTCTTCTAGTGTGAATTCCTTCATTTATGTCCTCGATGATGTCACTTTCATTATGATTTATCTAAACATATTTAGATGAAGTTTTGGTGTCTGTTTTCTCCTTCTTTTCATCTTCATCTGATTCTTTAAAATCTTCCTCTTCAATGATTTTAGGAATGTCTACTAGATCATTGATTCTTTATGTTCCATCTTTTATCTTGACACTTTCACTTTCAACAATTTTCTTAGTTCTTTTGTTATAACATTTATAACATTTACTTTTACAAGAATAAACAATAAATATACCTTCATCTTCTCTAGATTCAAACTTACCAAGTTTTTCATTAGTTCTCTTTATGAAGCATCTGCTGCCGAAAACTCTAAAATAATCAACTGTTGCTAGTTTGTCTTTCCATAGCTCATAAGGAGTCTTGTCACTATTGACTCTCAATAATGATCTATTCTGAATATGGACTACTGTAACAACTACCTCTCTCTAATATTTATTTAGTATCTTGAATTTCTTTAGCATTGTCCTCACCATCTCCTAAACTATTATGTTTCTCTATTTAACTACTTTATTTTGCTATAGAGTTTTGGCTACTGAATAATGTCTCTTTATTCCATGGTCTTCACAAAACTCAATAAAATGATCTAACATGAATTCTCCTCCTCAATCTGATCTTAGAAACTTAATCTTCAAACTAGTTTCATTCTCAACTAATGCTTTGAATGCTTTTAAATATCTGAAAGATTCTAATTTTTTCTTTAAAAACATTACCCAAGTCATACATGAAAAATCATCAATAAGTAACATAAAATATTTCTCACCTTGAGTACTTTGAGTTCTCATAAGTCTACATAGATCAATGTGAATAAGCTCTAACATCTGAGTGGTCGAGTACTCTTTTGTTTTAAACCACCTTCAGGCCTGTTTCCCATGCTAACAAGGTTCACAAAGAGTTTCAGATGGCTTTGTAATCTTTGAAAGATTTTTGAATACTTATTTCTTACTGATGTTGAAAATATTGTCAAAATTTATGTGTCCCATTCTCCTGTGCCATAGCCAACTTTATTTAATCTGACTCAAATAACATCTTTGACCTTTGATGTCTAATAACATATATAAATTATTGCTTGTTCTCTGAGCATTTGCAACCAACACATCTGAATCTTTTCTCCTAAGTTTACAACCTTATACATAAAAATTTAGTGTGTGCCCCTGATCACACATTTGACTTACACTCAAAAGATTATGCTTAAGACCTTCTACATATAAAACATTTTTAGTTTTAGTTCTACCATCATCCAAACTTAGTGTACCTTTTTCGACAATTCTGGTAGTAGTATTGTCTCTAAATTTCACTGTGCCACCATTGATATTATTCAAGGTTATGAACTTGATCTTATCTCTTATTGTGTGCCTCAAACATCCACTATCAATGAAACATGACTTTTCTTCATTTTTTGCATGTAAAGTTATTTATACCAACATAGATTTTTTAGGTCATTTCTTCTACCATGAACCTGTCTAAACTTTTTTCTTGATGAATGGAGCCTTAAAACTTTGGTCCTTCTTAACTGACTCAAACACACTTCTATAATATCAGGATATATGTTAGAATTTTTTTTACTTGTAACATATTATGGCCTCTTCATTAAAGCCTGATAGAGGAGCAAAAGAGTTATGGGATTTGCTTCACTCTGCATGACTTTCCTTCTCCTTATTTTTGAAATTATTAGCCCTTTCTTGACATTCTATTTTCTTATGACCATATCCATTATAATAAAAATAGTAACCATAAAAATAGGACCTATTTGTGTATCTCTAACCTAATTGCCTTTGGTATCTTTGTTCCCTCCATCCTTATTTTTTTGAGATATCCTTTGTATTCTTAACTTCTTCCCTTTTGATTTCCTATTTTATAAGAACTTCAACATAACTCTTTCCTTTTTCCTTGTCTATGAAAGTAATGGCCTACCCTTTCTCTTTTTCAAATTTGATACCTGTCTTATCTGACATTGATCTTTGAATTTCTAATATCTTATTCAATATATTAGTGTTATTCTCAAATTTGAATCATTGGCTACTCTATCATTGATTGCTTTATTTGTTTTCTCAAGATCTAGTTTCAACGAAGTAATTTCAATAACATACCTTTCAAATTATTTACTTACTTTTTGAAACTATGCCATTAGATCTTCTTCATTCTTATTGGATTCTTCAAAGTGTGCTTGTAGATCTTCAATTATTTTCTTTGACTCTTTTTCATTTTTCTTGATCTAGAGCTTTAATCTTTGATTCTTATGTTCAAGAGATTTTAACTCTTCTAAGGCATAAATGAGTTCTCATTCCAGATTCAATTTGGCTTCATCATGTTCTTCTTCTTGATCATCTATACTTTTGCTTATAGAGGCATCTTATGTATGGCCATGAATAGAATCTCTTCTTCTTCTAAATCACTGACTTCACTATCTTCATATGAGCTAGGATCTTTAGAATACAAACTCTTCTTCTCGAATCCATTCTTGAATTTTATTTTGAAATTCTTCTTGTATGTAGACTTTCCTTCTTCATTGTCACTATTACCCTTATCTGGGCACTTGGCTATAAAATGTCCAATCTTTTCACAATTAAAACATTTGAAAGGTAATTTTTTTAATATTTACCTAGCCCATTTTTTGGCTTACAAATGAATAGATCTCCATTTTCATCTTCATCATCATTAGAACTGTCACTTGATTCTTGAATCTTAGCCTTCTCTTTCTTTGATGTCTTAAAAGCAACTTCTCTCTTTGAGGTTTTTTTTTGTTCAGTCCGTATCTCATATGCAGTCAAAATAGCACGTAGTTTATCCATCTTTAGCTTGGCTAAATTCTTCATCTCTTCAATTGCCAAAAAATTTGCATCATATCTCAATGGGAGAGATCTCAAAACTTTTTGAACCACAATTGATTCTTCTAACTTTTCTCTAAGACCTTGAATCTAATTAACTATTTGATCAACCTGCAAAAGATAACTTGCTATATTTTCTTCCTCTTCCATCTTCAAACTCTCAAACTATCTTCTAAAAGTTTGAAGCTTATCTTGCTGAACTTTTCCATCACCTTTGTAAATATTCTCAAGTTTTACCCAAGTTTCATGAGCAGATTTACATTACATAACTTTAATAAATTTTGGTTCACATACACCACATAAAATAGCATTTAAAGCTTTAACATTATTTTCACTTTCCTTCTTTACTATCAGAGTAGTTACATGTGTATGTGGCTTTTCATATTCCTCCACCACTACTTGCCAAATGTCTAATTCAAGGGCCATCAAATAAGTCTTCATCCTTATGCTCCAAAAAGAATAATTTGTCCCATCAAACAAAGGTGCCTTATTTGTATAAAAACCTTCATGTGATCTATCCATCATGCTTTCCCGATCTACCTTCAAGCTGCAAAACTTTTTCAAAAAGAACCTGCTCTAATACCAATTGTTAAGCATGAAGAGGGGGGGTGAATTAGTATATTATATATCTTTTACTTAATCTAATTTACTTTTCTTTAACCACTTAACACACATTCAAGATATGCAATAAAACTGAAACAATAATATGCACCACAGGAGAGAGAGAGAGAGAGAGAGAGAGAGAGAGAGAGAGAGAGAGAGAGAGAGAGAGAGAGAGAGAGAGAGAGAGAGAGAGAGAGAGAGAGCAAAATTTTACATGGAAACCCAAAGTTGAAAAAACCACAGAGAATAATCTCAAGTATATGAATGAACACCAAATCAAATTACAAAGTTTTCAAGGACCAACTTATAGGATCACCAACCCCTTTACCGAGCACCAACATAACAACTATTTTTTAGCACAAGCCCACAAGAGAACCAACCCCTTGCAAATATTTGTGAGCACCAACCCACAAGAGCACTATCCCCTCTTGTGTATAAAACATAACTATCTCTCAATGTTGTTTACTCAATAAATGATAGAAATCTACAATATCTCTTGCTTTTCTCTCTTCAAAAACAAATTCAAATCATGCACTCTCTTGTATATTACAAATGGATTCTCAAGCCTTTATTTATAGCTTTCCAAATGACCTTTGGCATTCACCCTTTATGACCCTTCAATCCTCATGAAAAATGGTGCCAAACTTGCATGACCCTTCATATCCTTACATTTAAAAAGTCATATAATGACCCTTCATAATCAAATTCATCCTTTATTCTTTTGTCTTTACCCTATGACTCTTTAACTTCTCCATGGGCCCTCTTTTGACTTATATGCAACCAAAAATATATTTGTTAATATTCAATAAATATTAACACACATTAGCCAAGATATAAACATTAAAAACATTATTAAATGCAATTGGACCTTATTCACCAATGCTAGACTTTTGACATAAATGAATATATTTCCAATAATGTTGTCTTAAGAGCAGAGAAAAAAATTCCATATTATATTACCAAACCTCTCTCTCTTATGGGAAAGTTTAAAATTTATTTTAAAGTTCCAACTGCCATAAATTTTTATTACTCCTCTTGTTGGGATCTTTTTAAACGTTCCTTAAAAAAGCTTGAAAATTTGTTGTGATAATTCCTTTGGGATAACTCATAAGGGAAAAAAAAAATTCACAAAGTTTCTTAGGGAATTTATTGTAGACCCAGAGAGGTAGGTATGCTAGGCTTGTTGATATTTCCAACTAAGAAACTACCCTTTATGTTAAATGGATACACAGGGCCATTAAAGTGAATGAAGATTTAAAAGTTATTCTCATGCACTACATATCCTATGGTAGTCCTCATAGAGGAGGATCTCTGAAGAACATTGGGTTTCAAACTTTTCTCATTGCTCTTATTCCTATCAAGACTTTAGGCATCTTTGTAGCTAAAAACATATAGAAGTCTTGGGAGACCTATTGAACCTTGGCTAGTTTGGAAGGGGGAAGGATATATATATATATATATATATATATATATATATATATATATATATATATTCACACTCCTATGGTGGTCCCCAATCATTTCTATTAATGTAAAAATCTTTTTTGAGGTTCCTAGAATTAAATCCCTTCAACTCTTTCATAAAGGATTGGGGATGTCTTTGAAAAATGATCTAGATCCTAGGCTAATTGTTAAGTTTTAAAGACTAACTACAAAATCAATAACCAAGATTCTGTATCCATTTCAATCTTACACAAAATAGGAATTAGATGCTCTACCAAATGGTGTAAGGATTATGTCCACTCATTTGCTTCTATAAAAATCTTGGCTTGGTTATCAATGGCTATCATGTCCCCTTTTTTGAATTGAATAAGTTAGAAGACCCTTAGCCTATTCTCCATTTTCTAAAGTCTAAAGGGGTGATGTAAGGGAAATAAACTATTAATTTAAATTAAGTTGGACAAAAGTAATTTTATGATATTAAAATGTAACTTATATTATTTTATTAAGAAAATTATATATTTTTAATAAATCAAGTCAAAAATAAAATAAAAGTGGAACATTGATTTATGGGTGTTTTCTTCGTAAAAGGTGAAAGTAAAATTATAAAAGGGGTGTTGGGTTCCTTTGAAAAGCATATTTTATCAATCAACCTTTCCAACTTATTTGTGAGTTTGAGAATTTCACTTCAGCTATTAGCCTCAAAAGATTAAAACCATCATGTGGAGCATTAGAGGATGAAAACTCTCTAGTGGAAAAGAATTAGGGATAAAAAATCTCATGTTATATGTGGTGGTTCCAAATACAGTCATGTCCTGGAAGGAGTTACCTAATGAATCCACATGTAATAGGCCATGTTTGAAAGCTAAACTCCTTACTATCATGGTGTGTTGGAGAAGTCAAGGTATTTTTGTGTTGTTTAAGGTAATATGTTATTTATTGTGTCCAAGATTTTCAAACATCATTATGGAAAATTTGATGCTTATTAAAGTTAAGTGTGGATTATGGAAGGTTAATAGAGGTATTTGAGTCGCTTTTGTCTCTTTTAACCAACCTCTCACCTCTCCTCAATCTATACACAATGATAAATCACCACCTATAGCTATATAGTGGAAAAAATAGTCAAGTTCAAGGTACAATATGAACACCAAGTAAGGGGATGAAAAGTGAGCTTGTGGTATTAATATTCAAGAGATAAAAATAAATAAATTAAAGACCAAGAGATATTATTAACCCAAATAAGGTAAGGTGCCTGGTAGTCTCAGTCCATACAAGCTTCAAATGTTGTCCTACAACCATCCTTTTTTGGCTCAGTTGGTTAGGTATATATGTAAGATGAAATTGTCTCTAGGAAGATGAGATTATGTTAGATATAGAGAGAGATATTAATGATCTCCATTGTGACCAAAAGGAGATTAGTAAGCGTGGAATCTTGTCCATGACTTTTGCAAGACATATAGTTTGTATAAGGACCAATATATAGCAACAACCCTATAGTTTTGCTCAATTAATAGTCATTCTAGGCAACATAGGAGGTTGTATATAAGATCAAATAAGTTGGAAGGATTGGATATGATGGATGAGTTGATGACAAGAATGACTTAATGTATTACTAGACCAAGGGAGGTTAGTAGATCACCAAGTAAGAGAAATAACTACCTAAAATAGTCTAACAGACACCCACATGACTGTGTACGATCTGTACCTAATAGTCAATAAAAATTAGTTTGAAAATGCCATAAGGGGCTTTTTATACCTTGCCTATATGATGAAATTAACTCCTTGGGTTTGGATACCTTCAAACACCATGATATTAAGGAGTTTAGCTTTCATACCTTGAAATTTTAGAGTATAGTCACATGCCCTAAATAACTACCTACAGGCCTTTTGAAAGACCATTTCACTTTCAATCTAAAGGAAGAGTAGAGTAAGTGTTGAAAGGTGATATGATCCTAAACTTGGGACATAAACCAAGTTAAATAACCAAGAGAGGATCAGTGGTGTGAAAATAAGGTCTAAGCATAATAAGATGCTCAACCATCCTAAGTAATTACCTATAGGCTATAGTTTAGACAATTGGCTTCAAAGCCTAAGGAAAGAGAGCAGAATAGTGTTTGAAAGATGTTTAGGGCCTAATAAAGACTTAAATAAATATTGATGAACCATTGAAGTAGTTAGTGATGTGGAAGATGAGGTCCTAAACTTAAAGAAATATAGACCAAAACATGCACCTATAGGTTACTCCAAGAAGAGGCTAGTCTCAAGTCCAAAAGGAAGGGCAAAATGTATATGAAAAGAAACTGAGGTCTATCTCAATTGATAAAAAAGGTTATACTGAGTTTTGATACCAATGAAACATGAATAAGGTTGATCAAGAAGAGTTATAAACCCCATACATAGTCAAAACTCATTAAAGACCTAGAAGGCCTGAATGGGCTTAAAGCTCTTCTTTGCATTGGCAGACCTAAAATCAAAATTTTATAACTTGATAGAGACTAATATATTTATATATTTTTAAGGTTTATTTGGTTTTTTATACCTTCAAATATCTCTTAAAAACCACTAAATCATTACACAGTCAAAGATCTAGAGGAATTCTAAAACCCTGTAGTCACAAGCAGACCCAACTAGTTATGAGAGAATTTGAAGTTTTAATAACCTCATAGGCAAGATCACACATTGAGAATTGGTATAGGATATAATCATGAATGAAAAAATACATCAATGGTCACCTCAGTGACATACTAACAATAAACATACCCAATTTTTTGTCTCAGACCTTGCATACTCCATTGGTAAGAGGTAGTCATGAGACAAAGGGGGTTTTTGGACCTCAAAGCATAAAAAAAGTATGTCAAACCCAATGGAGGGTCTTAGAGGAAATACACAAACATATAAAATGTTTTAAGACACTCTTAGGCTAGAAAAGAAATTCAGTCTTCATCCAAATTCCCTTGAGGCCTTACAAGGAAATAACAAGATTTAAACCCCAAGCCTCCTAACCACTATAGGAGATGTATGTAATATGGTAATAGTCAATAATAAATCATGTGTAATCATGGGATATATTTTTTTGGATGTTTTTTAACCTCTCCTAGTAGTGAAAATGAGTTTTTAGGTCCAAAACTCAAATTTGACCTCTCTCAAGTTTAAAGAGAGCTAAACATGCCACATGAGGATCAACTTCACATACTCATACCATTTCTCACACTTTTCATGGGGATATGATACATTTGGGATAGGTGAGGGTGTTATTAAATAAGGTTATACAAGTGGAAGGAGCTCAATTGGTGATCTTTTCTTTATGAAAAATTGTTAAGACCCAAAACAGGTCTTAAACCCTAATTGTGACCAATCAAGGAAAATGGACCTCAAATACACATATGATCCAATATTTTTCTCCTAAAACCTATTTTATGTTTTTAAATACTCCAAGGAGGTTATACACATGTACTTTGATACTGATTTCACCTATACAAACTGTTATAAATGCCTTATTTTTGCATGTTTTTGGTGTTTTATAGGTGTTCTAAGAAAGTGAGAACTTAAAAATCATTATATGATGTATTTTTGGATGTGTAATAATGATAAATTTCTAAAAAATTCACAAGATATTATATATGTGGTAAAACCAAGCCCATTTTCCAAGGCAGTCTCAAACAAGCTCAACATAAAACTAGGTGAGAAGGTGATTTCTTGGTTTGCATACTTCCACAAGATCTCATGAACCCAAAATTGACATGGAGGTTGATGATATCCTATTTAAATTTAATCACATTATTTATTGTGATTTAACATGTGTGGTATATATTTGGATCAAGATTTATACTTTCTCAATTTATGAGGGCTAATTAGGCCTAATTACAGAGGAAAATAAAGGAGAAAAGATACTTCTACTTGGATTTGGATCATGAAATTTTGTGTGGAGATATAAGGGGATAGAGGGTACTCATAAATGTTCCAAAGTATCCAAATTAATACTTAAAATCTTTTGGAAAATGATATTTATAGTGTTTTAGGGCTACAAAGAATGGATGCTAAAGCATGCTATGTGAGAAAAATTGAATCTTTTGGTCTACTTGAAGTTGTAAATGCTTTTTTTCAGGTATTAATTTGTGTTGATAATCCTTCCATGGAGGTAATTTGTTTGATTCAAATCAAAACCCTTCATTCTCTCTCTTATTCTTTTTTTCTCACATGAAGGAATCAAGTGCTCAAAAGCACTAAATGATGCATAGAAATTTTCCAAGGGATTTATTGATAATTATCTATCCCCCTAGTGACTAATAAAGCATGAATAAGTCAAATTTTTATTTGGAGAAGGTTTTAAAGGTTTAAATGTTCTCAAAGACTCCTAATGAAGCCTTCTTTTCTTCCAATGCCTAGCTTGTTGAAAGAGTCAAACAAGAACTAAATAGCTCCTCAACAACCTAAACTAGGTGGAGAGACCTCATGAATGTCTTACAAGAAGTTTTTAATGATAAATTAATGAATACTTAAAGTCCTATTTTCAAATAAGAGGAATAATTCTTCAACAAATACATAAAGAGCTAGAATATAGACTTCTTTGGCAAGGATTTAGGCATTGTTATTGGTCAAACTCCACCTATAAAGGATGATAACCTCATCAAGAATTATTAATACTTATAATAAAATTCAACATTAACCCCTATGACACTTTTGGATAAGGATGAAAAGAGAATAATAAGGAAGTACTACATTGGAGTTTGAAAAGGACCTAGTGAAGGTTTCATCTCCTAGTTTTAAGGCTTTACTTTGTCTTTCTCTATCCTTTCTCATTTCACTATATGTAAGCCTATGTTTTGAATTTTAAAATAATCCTTAACCTGATTTGTGGTAGGGCCATGCTTATAAAAACACTTTTACTTGCCTATTTTGAATGAATAAGATTGGATTCATGCCTCCTCAAAGTTTGTGTTTAGTGTATGCTAATGGTTAGTTGATGAATGAAAGTGATAGTACATGATTCCTATCATCTTTTCATTTCATTTTTACCTATTTGAATATGTTATTTTATCCCTATAGTTTTTATATTGTGATTGAATAATCTTTTATGTTTGGCAAGTGTGAGCTTTCTTTAGTGTCATTGAGAGACCTATCGGTTAGTTGCCTTAGATTATCCATCAGGTTGTGCCTCTATGTGAAACATTGATGTTTGAAAGATTTAATTTGAGAAGTGTAATCAGGTCCATGTTCTTATTTAGACTTCTTAGTGTATATTACATAAGTGGAGGACACATTTTGGTGTATCACCTCAATTAGATAGGTTTTCCTTTTAGTTTAGCTTCTTCTCTTTTCCCTTGCAAGTTGGTATTGTAGAGTAGAGATCCTAACTGATACATCAAGGGGAGTTAACCCTTATAATATAGAGATTCAATCCATTTATTATTCCACCCATATCAGACTGTGAAGGCCTAAAACTACCTTCATAAAGGTACAAGTCTTATAGTTAACATTTTTTGGCATGCCCAGTGGGATAGAAGTCCAAAGTAGTGGAAGGATTGTTGGTGTTATTCTTATATTGATCAGCCTTTGGAGGCATTCAAAACATTAATGGCATATTCAAGTTCTATCAACTAGTTATAACAAACCTAGGCATAGTTTCCAAGTAAGTGTATCTTTATTGGATTATCCTGATGTTGTTTTTATTGCTCACTTTGAAGAAAATGGCAATTTCATACAAGTTGATGAGCCTTATTAGTAGTATGGTAATCCTTGTTAGCCTTATGATGAGCCTTATCAGTCTTATGATGAATCTTACCAGTATCATGATGGTTATTAGATTTATAATGATCCTTATCAGCCTCACTATGACCCTCATTATGCATCTCAACAACCTTATCAAGACTTGCAATAGTCATACTCACCTCCTCTTACTCCATTTCCATATCAAAATTATGATTCCCCTACCATATACTTATTGGAATTCAAACCAAATATGTTAAATTTTGAAGGGGTAATGAGAGTGTGGGATAGCGAGTTGGATGTGATAACTTTTCACCTCATAGATAAGACAAGGAAAATAATGCAAATGTTGACAAGTAGGTGGGCACTAGTTGGAGATGAAAATTAGTATGTCATGAATTATGAGTTTTTTGAAATGAGAAAAATGATATAATGGTGGGTAGATAGATTAGTGAGATGGGAGAATCAAGAGATCCAACTCAAACAACCTTATCCATCTCTTCTTACCCTAGGTCAAAATTCTTGTGTTCCAAGTTTCCTTCCAACTACACCTACCCTTCCTCAAGAAAATAAGCTCACTTCATCTTGGATGCCTTATTGAGATATGATTCCTCATTACACTATTCTAAATTGTATGTCTTGAACCTTCCCTTATGTCCATTAATATATATATATATATATATATATATATATATATGATGATTCTTTAAGGCATTTTATAGGCTTATCAAACCTTGTATCCCCCCTCAAGCTACAATGAATCTTCTAGAGGAGGATCCTAAGCCTAAGGTTCTAAGTTGGAAAGTGGTGGTTAGGTCATAGGAAAATTAGAATGAATCATGCTTTGATCAAGTGAAAGGAGAGGTTGTTGAGTCCATACCAAAGAAATTCCTAAGTTGGAAAGAGATTCTTCATGAACAAATTCAAGACCAAGAGGGAGAGAGAGTGTTACAAGTAAATCTAAGGGAGTCCTCAAGCCTTACAAATATTTCATATTCTCCTCAAGTCTTAGGTGCCTATGAGTCTCAAAGTACATTGAAGGAACAAAATCATAATTCTCTCCTCCTTCCCAAAAATTCTCTCCAAGAATCCTTCAATAAGACTAAAATCAAGATTTCAAGTTAGAAGGGCACTCTTTCAAGTCTTAAGCTAGCTGATGAGATCTCTTGTCCTCCCAACCTTTCCTTATATCAAAGAGAACATGTTGCTTTGAGGGAAGAAAATTAACATATATCTAGAAATGAGAATTTGTTAAGCAAGATAGACAAATTAGTGGTCCTTGAAAATCTTGATGACGTTGTAACCATAAAAGAGACTCCAAAGACCTCTATTGAAGACATTGTGAGTGAATATGATGAAAAATTCTTCATTAGTAGTCCTCTTCATGAGGGAAAAGAAATAAAATTAGACTTGGAGTTTGACAAGTATGATGAGTTAACTCTCTCTTGGACCGATGAGTTTCCATTCAAGATGGAGGAGGAAGAAGATAAATCTAGTTGTCATGGATTGATATTTAATAGAAAAGATGAATAAAATTCATTTCAATAGTTGTACCATAACTTTATGGGTGATTTTGAAATGTTCACTAGTAGTGAATCCCATGAAATTGTAGTTGATCATGAGGAAGTTGACCTTGAGCAGGTTGATTCCATGTTTGAAAATATTGACTACCCTTTAATTCCATTGAAGAGGAGGATAAAGATGCCTTTCAATATGATCTAATTCATGTTGATCAAAGAGAGGAACCAAAAGATGATTGGCAGTTATACATTGAGTCTCTGTAAGAGATTGAAGACCTTTGTAAGGATACGTTGCCCATTGAAGAGCATGCTTATGAGAAGTTTTATTAAGAAATACATATTGAAGATCATGATGTAGATTGGGTTGACTATTTAAATCTCCTTGAAGATCTTGATAAACTTACAACATATGGTAAGAAGGATGAGGTCACTCAATATGCCATAGAGACTCAAAGACAATGCTTAGATGAGGTATCACTTGATGAAGTTTTAATTGCCAAGTAGTATGAAAAATACCTTGAAGTACAAGATGAATATGTTTTTATTGATGACTGGTCCTATGCTGATGATTCATTTTAAATTATTTCAATAGGATTGGAAATAATAAAGAGGCTGAGCTCAATGAAACAAAAGTCCAAGAAATAGCTTGTTTCATATCCTTGTTCATCATGTGAAGCAAGTGATCCAAAAAACTTTCCTTTTGATCCTAGAGGAGAATTATTTGTAGGTTAGTTGTATTTAGTTTATCTTTCCCTTAAGTTTTGTCTGGCACATTAGTTTACTTATATTTTGTTTTTAATAAGTGTTTTGTTATCACATGTGTCTTGTTAGACTTGTTTCCTTGCTTTGTTATCTTTTCTTCTCCTATCTTTAAGGAGTGAAAATATAAACTATCTTGAGTCAATATTTTTGTATTCATGGATCATATTTTTTACTATTCATTTTAGAATGTAAGAGTGATCTTATGATTTTAAAAGATATGTTAATGGTCTGGTTCTTAAGCATAACAGGCACGCTTCCCAATTGAGTCACCAAAATGTTGAAAAGTTTGACCTCATAGGTCAAATTGTCACCCCTATAGCTTGAAACTTTACATTTCATGTTATTTTTACTTTTTCATTCATGAAAAGATCCAATGGATATATTTTGCAGCAATTTCATTAGGCTTCTCAAGTAATTTTGGTAATTTTAGTACCAAAAATGCCTATTTTAAGGTCATTCATATGGCTATTTAATATGAAATTAATTTTAAAGCATCTTTAAGACTTTATTTATCTATTAAAAATTCAAATAAATGGTTTTAAAGAGGTTTTAGGTGATGAAATGTAGAAAATTGGCTTATCTCCCATATCGACCTCCTTGGCAGCTCTAAGATGGCCATCAATTTTTGCTTAATATAAGTACGAGAGAAAATCAGGTCCAAATATATTCATAAATTATAGGTACACTAATTAAATTCAAGTTAGTGTCATTGTTTTTTAGATTCATTCCCCTGTATTTATAAACAATTGCTAAGAGTGCAGGGGGGTCTAAATGGATTATTCATCCAGACAGGGTCCAGGTTTTCCTCCATTTCTTAGGTTCATGATTCAATGGGGAATAATGGTTATAGTGAGGTTATTTTAGGGTTAAATAAGACCTATTATGTGTGGATTTATTAGGTAACTCCTTCCAATAAGGTACATATGGCACAAAACTAGTTTCCTATAGTGTCCTTATGAATGGTCTATTTGATCAATTTTGGAGCATGATTTGAGTTGTCAAGAAGGTGTATTCATCTTTAGGGGTTATAAAGTAAATATATAAGTAATTTACCACCTAATTCATCCAATAAAAGGTGCATAGGTCTCCATATTGAGCACAATCTCCTTTGAGACTTTTTGGGTGAGTTAATCTCTTCAACAAGGTACAACTATAGTTAATAAGCTTCTAATGTTTGAAAAGTACCTCAATAATTCTAAAATGATTCTAGCAAAGGCAATAAAAATAAAAAAATATTACTTAACCTTTGAGATTAATTCACAATATGTTCAAGAGAGCATGGCTTAAGAAGTCACTTATGACCAATGACTTGAGACTTCTTCCATGGAAGCTTCTAGTGAGAAAGTCATTGAAGCAATGAAAGAAATGTGTAGGAGCACAAGGTTGTTCACAACACCCTTTAAAATATTCAAAATTTATAATGACACTCATAAGGATCAAAAGACCCAAAAAGTCCTATTATGCCTAAATGTACTAGTCATGCATGTATGTCATGATTAGAAGAGGCTAGTAATAAATAGGTAGGCATAATGAGAATACTAATTTGATCTCCTTGTCTAGTTTCAGAAGATCAAGTGAGCATTACATGGAGAGATTAGGTGAAAATGATCATGGAAGCCTTAGTATGTGATATTTTGATGGACTCTAATTAGGCTAGGAAACATCTACAATAGTTATGGAGTTTGTATCAGAGGTTTGGGGAGGTAATTAGATTGTTTTAAGAGCCTAACTCAGGGTTCAAGAACACAAAGTGGTGTCATATCAACGAACCCAAAGATATCATGGAAACCATGGAAGAAATTAGTTATAAAGGGATATATTTGATAGACAAATAACATTGTAAATTCCCTTATTTGGAGAATTCAAGTTTTTTTTGTGTTGTTTAAGGTAATATGTCATTTATTATTTCCATGCTATTCAAACCTCATTATGGAAAATTTAATACTTATTCAAGTTAAGTGTGGATTATGGAAGGTCAATAGAGGTCTTTGAGTCACTTTTGTCTCTTGAAAACAACCTCCCACCTCTCCTTAGTCTGTACATAGTGATAAATCACCACCTACAACTATATAGTGGAAAACATAGTCAGTTTTAAGGTACGATATGAACACCAGGTAAGAGGATGCAAAGTGAGCTTATGAGAAGAACAGTCAAGAGAGAAAAAATGAATAAATTCAAGATGAAGAGATATTAGTAACCCAATAAAGGTAAAGTCACTATTGGTCTCAGTCTGTACAAGTTTCAAATGTTAACCTACAACCATCCTTTTTTGGCTCAGTCAGTTAGGTCTATATGTAAGATGAACTTGTCTCTAAGAATATGAACTTATGTTGGATATAAAGAGAGACATGAATGATCTCCATTATGACCAAAATTATATTAGTAATCATGGAATATTATCCATGACTTTTGCAAGACATACAGTCTATACAAGCATCAATATACAACTATAGCCATATAGTTTTGCTCATTTAATAGTCTTTATAGGCAACATAAGAGGTTGTATATAAGGTCAAATAAGTTGGATGGATTGGGTATGATGTATGAGTTTATGAAAAGCATTTATTAATGGATTACTAGACCAAGGGAGGTTGGCAAAGCACTAAGTAAGAGAAATAACTACCTACAACAGTCTAACAGTCACCTACAAGACTATGTACAGTCTATACCTGAAAATCAATGCAAAATGGATTGAAAATGCCATAAGGGGGATTGCAGACCTTGCCTAGACGATGAAATTAAATCCTTGGGTTTGGATACATTAAAATATCATGATAGTAAGGAGTTTAGCTTTCAGACCTTGATACCTTAAAATATAATCACATGCCCTAAATAGCTACCTATAGGCCTTTTAAAAGACCATTTCACTTCCAAGCTAAAGGAAAAGAAGAGTAAGTGTTTAAATGTGATCTAAGCCTAAACTTGGGAACTCAACAAAGTTCAAGAATTAGGAGAGGATCAGTGGTGGGAGAATGAGGTCTAAGCACAAAAAGATAGTCAACCATCCTAAGTACCTACAGGCTACTATCTAGATAATTGGCTTCAACCCTAAAGAAAGAGAGTAGAATTGTGTTTGAAAGATGTTTAGGGCCTAATCAGGTATTCAATAAATATTCATGAACCATTTATGGAGTTAGTGATATGGAATATGAGGTCCTAAACTTAAATAAACATAGAACAAATAGGCACCTACAGGTTACTCCAAGAATAGGTTGGTCTCAAGTCCAAAAGGAAGGGCAAAATGCATATGGAAATACACTGAGGTCTACTTCAATTGACACAAATGGTGTCAATGATTTTTGAGACTAATGAAGCATGAAAAATGTTGAACAATAATAGTTCTAAACTTCAAACATAGTCAAAACGAAATAAAGACCTAGAAGGCCTGAAAAGGCTTAAAGCTCTTCTTTGCATTGACAAAACTAAAAGCAAAATTTTAGCAGTTGATGGAGACTAATAGATTGATAGAGTTTTAAGGTTGATTTTGTGTTTGATACCCTTAAATATCTGGTGAAAAATTTAGAGATGGAGTACAAATAGTTTTAGATCAAGCATTAGTCATGAAAAACACAATACGTGAATAAAGAACTAACAATCTAGGCCAACCTATTCAATGGGGCATGCAAATGACAATTAAGAGCAAATAAAAGAAAGAAAACACAAGTTACCTTCCTAAGAGAATCCTACCATCCATATGTAGTTAAAAATGTGTTTTTCCCCTTGATTTGGTGCTCAAGTCTTCAACAATGGTGCAAAGTAAACTCCTCTACCATCTCAAGAATACCAAATATAAACTAGGCTCATGATATGAAATCAAGGTTATGCCTATCAATGAAGCTATCCTATTGCAAATAAATAATTATCAAACTACACTCAAATGGATTGTAGAGAGAATCTTGCATTATAAGTTTACACAAATTAAGCTTAATCAAAGTGGTCATGGCCCTCCTATTTATAGATTTTCTAAATTGATCAGGATCAACCATGACCGTCCATCTCAAGATCAACAGGTGTGGCCATGAATTAATCTAATTATGTAAATAATATCCATAAATATCCTCATAAATACTTGTAAGGAAGGGGTATTAAAGAGGTATGAGAAGCCATAATATTGATATTTGTTGCATTTATGGATTATGGATGCCACCCCAAAAATGACCTCACTTGATGATGTAGTTAATAGGAATCAATTTTCAATAAATAAATATTCAATAAATTTCATGAAATTATTACTTATGATTATAATTTGGTTTAATTTTCATAAGTAAGATTAATCAAATTTAGTACAATTCTTTGGAAATTGGTGCACTTCATTAATCAAACTAGTCAGAAAGTCATATTATTAGGTCATAATTTGACTGGAGAAGAATTATAAGGTGATGTTAGTTTCATATGAACTTTTATCCCATTTATGATATTGTTGACACAAAATAACACATACACATGTTGTGTGCTTTCAAATTAGAAGAAAAGAGTGATGCAGAGCACCAAAATGCATTTTTGTCATTTTGACTTGAAATGATTTGATCAAAGTTAATTATCACATAAAATATATTACCCCATTTATGGATACATTATCCTAAATTGACACTTGTGTATGATAATCATAAACCATTTAGCGCATTTAAGTGATTTTGGCCAAATTTGTGTCTTTTCACAAATTGTGAGTAAGATTGACAATTTCAACACAATGGTGTTAAGAATTGGATGTCTACATTTTGAAACTATTTTAGAAGGCATAAAAATAAATTTAGGTGAAAAAACATCTTTTAAAATAAAATATTTGTCAAGAATCAATTAGAAGTGACCCATGATTTCCCCTCGAGAGGACATACAGGGATGAAAGAGAAGGAAAAATTAAATCTAGAGGAGCCAATGCTTGCACACATTTATTACATCAATGATCAAAATATAATTAGATTAAAATATCCCCAAGGATGGGGGGAAGGCAATCCAAAAATATAAGTGACACCCTTTGAACACACCCAAAACTAGGGTGCAATTTATGCACTTATGGAATGATCTATCTTGAGACAAGTTACACACTAAAATATTTCTAGAACGAGGGAAAAATTCCATAGATCTTGGAATTATAATAAAAGGATAATCATGTCTCTAAATATATAATAAATAATAATTTTCTCCCTTAGAGCGAATATGATCATGTGATAAAGCAATTTTACCCCAGAAGGTATAAGCTTGATCATTGCTAAATAATGGTTTGCCCCTGTAGGGCTGATTTAGATTTGTGATTGGTTCAAATGTTATGCCCCCATAGGGAAAATTGGCAAGAAATAACTCAAGTATATAACCTATGACATATATTAAAGATGAGCGGGCATAAACATAAATGTGATGGTATAATGGCTTTATAAGCCACAAAAAACTAGGCATATGAGGATGCACAAAGTGATGAAAGATATACAAATAAGAATGAAGGTGGTCAATCTGAATTGAGATACATCATGTATCTAAGTGTTTCCTACATATTCTAGATGTAACTCAAGCTAATGTAGTTCACCCAAAAGTGGGAGAGGATTGAATGATAAATGAATAAAATTGACTAGTGTTCGATTAGACTCATAATGTATGCTAAGAGATGAACATCTTGCATAGAGTCAGGTTCATAATAATCCATAGGTATCTAGTTTCATTGATGTTCTTGAGAGCTAATCACCAGAGTTACATTGATGTTGAGTCTTGAAATGAAATCACAAAGTGCTTTGCTATAGAAAAATATTATTAGACATCATAAGTATGAGTAACTTATAATGACATGGAATTTCAGTTGCATTGAGACGGTTCAAATGTGAATACCTATAACTAAGGATATGGTAAAAATGACCAAGACCAGAGTTAAATATATTTACATTTAAACAAAACAAAATAAGGACAAAGAAAAATAGAAACATAAATGAACCTAGCTTAAAATCAAGATATGAACAATCAAGGCTTAAGTAAGAACAAGGATGTTTAAAAATAAATCAAGAACAACTTAATAACTTGAGATCAAGATATGAAAATTAAGATCCATGTGGACCATCAAGATGTACTTGGAAAAACAAAACAAAAGAACAAGATCAAATATCAAAACAAAATACTAGAAGAGAAACAAGAGGAAACAACCAAAGGAAAGAAAAAGAAATAAATGAAGAGGCAAGAAAGCAAAACAAAACACTAATAAAAATCAAATAAACACACACAAATAAAAATAAGGTTAGTGCAGTTTAAAAATAATTATTCAAGCATGTGTAGTAGAGGCGTTACTTCTTACAATAACATAACAAGAACAAGGACACAAAGTTACTCCTGAGCGATAGGGAAATAACATAGAATAAAAATGGGGAAGAGAAGAAAAAGAAGTGGTTAGTCGAGTTGAATCTAAATGTACAAGACAAGTGGACACTGTCTACATAGTTCCATGGACTCATGGTCCAACATGAACTTTAGGCCAATATATTTCTCCTAGTAAGTGGGATAGAAGAAAAGGTGATGACCAGAGAAACCTGATTAATGTTGTAGAAGAAATGGGAATATGGGCTCACAAAATGGCAAGAGCATTCAAATGGTTCTTAAAAAATGGAAAGTGTCTGGGATAATTACTTGCAAAATGGAAAGAATGTAGAGATTAGGATGTACAAAAATGCAAGACAATTTTTTTTGTCTTTTGTGGATCATTATCTAATGTTTTTGGTGTTTTGGAGATAAAATATGTACATAATGTCTAGGGAAACCAACTAATCAAGGAGATGTTCATCCAAGAGTAGAAGTTCTAATAATATTTAAGTTGACTACAATGACACTTGCTCATAAATTGATAAGAGTGAGGATCCTAATAAGGCAACAATGCTTACCAAACAACAATAAAATAATATGTAACCTTAGATAAAATATGGAGAACCATGCAACAAGCAAAAACCATACACTATGGTATCCATGTTCACTTATCTGTAGAAGAAGATGCAAAATATTATTCCTATTGATCTACTTTGTAGGACTAGCATTGAATGTGTTCATGATACCTATGATTCATAATCAAGATCATAATTGGTTAAGGGATAAAAGTGTTATGGTTACAACATCTCAAGACATGAAAAGAATGTGGTTCTCAAAGAGAATGTTTCAGAATGAATATGGTCCAAAAGAGGATGGTCTAGGGTGGGATAAAATGTGTCCAGAGTACCAATGGTCTAAAGCTTTCATTGTATAGAGTCATGAAAATAATATTGTTCTCTAAAGAACTCTCTAGGTTAGGTTAAAACAAAGAATATAGTCCATCATGGGATGTTTCAGGATATAATGGTAGGATAAAATTACTTTAACACAAGTTGTACCCAAGTAAGGGGTTTTGTAGATAATGGTTCAAAGCTGTCAAGTGTATAACCTCTTAAGGTGCATAATGTTCATGGGCTTTGGAATTTCTTCACCATTTGGAGTAGCCAGTTGATATGCCCCTGATCTATAGTTCACCATGATAACATATCATCCCAACCAATTAGGTTGGAACTTATATTTTTTCTTGCATTTAGTGTTTGTGTTTTTTTGGTTCTCTTTCAAAACCAAATCATCAATCTCAGAATGTGCTTGTTATAGCTTCTCTACAATCTATTCTAATAGGCTTGTAAGTTTCCTAGGGCATCCAAATGCTTACCATCAAGAAGTTATAGTTTTTTCAACCTTGAGACTTTATATTCTTCATCATCCTCAATATGCTCCAAATATACTCGCAATGAAGTCAACTCGATCTCAATTGGGATAATAAGTTTTGTGCCATAAAAAAGGGAGTATGGAGTGGCTCCTATAGGTATTCAATGACTAGTTCAATAAGCCCAAAGGGTAGGAAAGATTTGCAAGTGCTAATTATGGCTAGCATCATTGACAATCTTCTTTAAAATGGCTACTATGGTTTTGTTTGATGCCTTGGCTTGTATGTTGCCTTGTGGGTTATATGGTGTGGATTTCTTGTGCTTGATTTTGAATTTTGTACAAAGGTCTTTTACATCTCTATTTATAAAGGATCTACCATTATTGGATATAATGCATGCTAGGATGCCATATTGACATATGATATGGTAATGAATGAATTTGAATATTTTCTTCCTAGTAGCATAAGTGAGAAGAATGACCTCAATCTACTTAGTAAAGTACTCGATAGTAATTAAAATGTTTATATGGTCATTTGAAGATGATGGGTTTATTTTCCTGATGAGATTGAGGCCCCACGTAGAAAATGGCCATGGTGTTATGATCGACTGTAGTGGTAAGGCACGTGTATCAAATTTCCATGTTTTTGATAAGGAACACACCTCTTCACATAATTACAAGCATTTATCTCCATTTTTGGCCATAATAGCATGTTCTAAGGAGATTTTTAGCTAAGACTACACCATTGGTGTGGGCCCCACACATTCCTTCATGAACCTCCTTAAGTACTAACTTAGATTCCCCCAAAGATAAATAATGAAGTAACGTTCCATCATAGCCTTTGTGATAAAGCCTATTTCTCAGGAGGGTATAATGGGTTAGATGGTGAAGGAATAATTTCTGTAAACTATTGGATAAGTCAAGTGTAAAAACATGATCATGGAAATAATTATAATAGTCTTGATACTAAGGTAGTTTAGATGGGGGATTGGGACCAGAAATGGTGCATACCCTTTTTGAATCTGGCCTAACATGTGTAAGCTATAGAATATTTTCAATCAAAAACTGATACTCTTTAGCACCACCATCAATTTGTATCATTGACCCAATTATTACCATTACATTGGAAAATTTATTATTGGCCCTTGATACTTGTTCAAATTGTAAGATTTCAAATGAACTTTGAGATTATCCATGATTTGCTTGTAGGAAACTAGCTTGTCATCTCTAGTTTGATACTAATGAATGGTTTGATTGATGATCAATTGAGAATTAACATAGATCATTAAGTGTTAAATATCCCACTATATGTCAAGATGAAGTCCTATAATCAATTCCTCATACTCTATCATATTATTAGTACAATGAAAATTAATGTGAAATGTTTTGGGAATCAAATCCCATTTTAGTGTAATCAATAATATGTCAGCTCCAAATCCTCTAGAAGTGAAGGAACCATCAAAATAGAGCTTTCATTATTCATGTTCACGCTGCACTTATTCTACTATCATGATAAAATCATCTAAAAAGTCAAATATGAGTGGTTGAGTGTCTATAATAGGGGCTTCTACAAGTTGATCACCAATAACCTACCCTTTGATAGCTTTCTAATTCTGATACTCAACATCAAAATCACTTAAGAGTATGACCCATTTGGCCATACGTCCAGTGAGAGCTATTTTGGATAATACAAATTTGAGAGGATCCACCTTAGCGATGACAATGGTTTTATTATTTGTCATATAATGTCATAAATTTTAGGAAGCAAAAACCATAGCTAAACATGACTTCTCAATAGGTGTACAATTATGTTCATAAGCCACCATTGTGTGGCTTAACTAATAAACTAAATCTTCTTTACCTTGATCATAATGTTAGGCCAAAAGTGTCCCCAATGCATGTTCAATTGCTGATATGTAAAGAAGCAATGGTTGCCCAAGTGTTGGAAGTCTCAAAATTGGTGGGTTGGCCAATTATGTATTTAGATTTGTAATTGCTAACTGACAGTCTTCATCCCATTGAAATGTGACCCCTTTCTTCAAGAGATGTGTAAATGGGTGGCACTTATCTACCAAATGGGAAATGAACCTACATATGGACTGAATCTTTCTTTACAAGATTCAGAGATGTTTAATATTTGAAGGTGGAGTCATTTCAAAAATAGACTTGACCTTAGTAGGGTAAAATTTGATCCCTTTTTGTGATACAATGAAACCTAGTAATTTCCCTGATGTGACGTTAAAGACACACTTCTTAGGATTCAAGCAAACTTTATATCCACGAAGCCTCTCAAAGATTCTTTGTAAAATGTCAAGATGCCCATCATGTGTTATTTATTTTATTAGTATGTCATCAACATAGTCCTCAAAAATATCATGCATCATGTCATGGAAGATGACAATCATGTCACATTGATATATGGCTCCAACATTCTTCAAGCCAAATGGCATGAGTTGGTAATATAATGTTACCAATAGAGTGGTGAATGTAGTCTTGTGTTGATCTTATTGGGTTATCTTGATCTGATTGTATCCAAAAAATCCATCCATAAGGAATAATATCTCGTGCCTAGTAGTAGAATTGATCATCATGTCAATGTTGGGTAGAGGAAAATCATTTTTAGATCATGCTTTGTTGATATCTTTGAAATCTATACAAATACATATACCCTGTGGATTCTTACTAACTAGAACTATGTTTGATATCCATTCAAAATAGTCTAGTAGTTTGATGAAGCCTACTCCTAATAACTTCTCCAATTTAGCTTTTTCCAAAAGGTTAATGCATGGATGCATCTTTCTCAACTTCTATTTAACTAGTTTGGCATCTAGATAAACAACAAGTCGATGCACTACCAAGTGAGGGTCTAATCTTGGCATGTCTGAGTATACCCATGTAAAAATGTCAATGAAATCCATCAAAATTAATATAATGTGTTCATGTTTTGCTTCAATAAGGTAAGCTCCAAGATAAACAATTTTTGGATCATCATATGTTCCCAAGTTCATTTCAACAATGTTTTCTATAATAAGTGTAGAATCATATTCAATAATAGTAGGTAATGTGTGATCATGATCATCTTCTTCTAATATAGTTTCTTGTTATTCCTTCTAGAGCTATGGATAATGTGATGAATCAAAATCTACCATCTCAGGTAATGGTCAGGTAGCAAAAATCTGATGAAACTCAAGAGTGATCCGCTCAAACATTTGATGTTTTTTTGAAGAGATACTTATACTGGTTATGGAGCTAGGACTTGATGGACCCTATGCATCATTTAGGGATGAGAAAAATTTCCCATCCAAGAGCACCTAAAATAGGTTTTCACTTGAGGGCTTGTCTTTATCTTTACTTTTTCCCTAATCAATGAGCGTCTTAAAGAGGTTTTCACCTGAAGATATTGATGCTTTATCTTTGTTATGACCAAGAAAGTTTGACTACTCTCCAAAGTAGGTAGAAGGATCCAATGAAAAATCAAAGTCTTATTTGTGATCACTAATGGGTAATCCATCTCTTAGGCCCATGTATTCTATAATTGATTCTTCATTCTAAAAGTCATCAAGGTGTATTACCAAATTTGTTGGTCCCAATTAATGAGTTCAAGATGGCAAAGTGATAGGGAACAATGAGGTGCTAAGGTCATAATGGCATTTTGATCAAATAAATCTGAGTCAGTAAGCTCACCGAAAAGGCTGTAATGGGATGCTATATCACTGCCAAAAGTTTCATCACTAGTCAATTTAGAAGAATAACTATTAAAAGTCATGAGGTCACCCCTAGGAGGTATAAATCTAAGACCATGATTTAAATTAGGTACTTTAGCTGATAAAGGTTCCAAGATTCCTTGGGGCTTGGGTGAAGGCCTTTTTTAATATAATCAAATTTATCCATTATCTAATTAGGGATAAGATATTTTGGATTCTAAAAATAATTGGTAATTCCATCAGAATATAACCAGTCTCCTTCAGTGAAATCCTTTTGATCCTATTTTGGTGAAGTAGTAGATACAAATACCATAGGTGGTTTTCATTGTTTTTTCTTCTATAGCTAGATCAAGTTGGGTCTGTTAGGGATTTTGGAAGGTTTAGGTTTACCAAATGTTTTTGGAGACTTTGAAAACTTAGTAATATGGAAGGTATCCTTGAGAGGGTACGTGGAAATGCCCATGTATTCTATAACAACCTATTTTTCAAGAGTTGCAGGAAATGGATCAGCTGAAGTGGATGCAAGGTCACTACGGTTGATATAATTGGATGGTGGTGGATGTGAAACTATCTACTTGTTCTTCTTTGTAATGAATTTAGAACCAAGATAATAGTTATAATTACAAAACTCAGCCTCAAAGTGTTTGCAATATTGATAAGGCTATAGATCGGTGGGAATAGTAACCTCTATCCCATTGTGGGGAAACTTAAAGCACTAATGTAAGGTGGATAGAATGACCTATACTTCATGGATCCAATGATGACTAAGAAATATGTTATAAGGTAACTCAATGTCCACAATATGTAATAATGTGTGGTGGGAAATAGACCCAACAATGATAGGCAAATAAATGGTACCAGAAGACTCTCTCTCAGTGTTATCATAAGCCTTTATGGTGATCATCTCTAGTTTAATGTCCTTCATAATGTAGCCTAATATTTATACCAATTTGAGGGACACTATATTCATCCCCAAACCATTATCTATAAGAACCCACTTGATTTTATGGTTTTCAATGATGAATTCAATATACAGTGGGTTATTATGGCTCGAACCTAGGGTGGACATATCTTTTTGATCAAATGTGAGTTTTTGAAATGAAGATAGATGTCCCACTAGTGTTTGGAACTGTTCAAGATTTATATCTTTGGAAATATTTGATTCTTGTAAAAGGCTATTCAAAATAGTTTTATGGACTTCAGATGTATGCAAGAGATCCAAAATGGAAATTTGCACAAGGGTTTTACTTAGTTTATTTGATGGACTATAAGGTTTCTCAACATTATGACAAGATGGTTTGGCCTTGGCTGGCATAGTATTTAGATTTGGATCTGAAGGCACAATGTTCATGTTATGTTTAGTGGAAGAAGGGGGGAAAGGTCCCTAAAGGGTAACTTGTGAGCATCTATTTGCGATTGTATAATATAGAGGTGGCAAGGAGCCATTATAATAGAGGACAAAGGTGAAGGGCCATGTAGGGTGATTCGTGGGCATCTAGTTGTATTGGAGCAATTTTGAGTCAATGAAGAACTATTATAATTAGAGGAAAGGTGTTGTCCAAAAATAGTAGCCCATGAAAATAGAGTTGTAATAGAATTATGTGAACTCAACATGGTATTATTAGAGGGAGAGGGTGTTGACCTTATAATAATGGGTCTAGTACTACAAGGAGTATAGGATAATTCATAGGATTTAATAGTAATAGTGGTAATGTGGGTTGCATAAATGCATCCCACAATGTTTTTATAATTATAAGGCATGTTATTATAACCCAAGTTATTAGCATGGGTATTATGATACTAATTATGATCATGTTGATTATGATTTTGACCTTGATGTTAGTTTTGATTTTGTCATTGATTCTATCCTTAGTTCTGATTATTTTTTGGTGGTTGTTGATTATGTCAAGGAAATGGATCTTGGTAGATTCCTATATCCTTATTAGTGGCCTAAGGAGCAAGCTTGATCTCAACTTCACCATTCTTGATCAAATATTTGATAAGGTGCCATGAATGGATGCAATGATAAGCACCGTGACCAATAACACAATGGAAATTACACCATTCATTTTCCTTGTACCAATCTAGCTTTGTTTGATCTTGAAGAAATGGCCTTGGTATCAGCCATATAATCAGGTTAGATGCTATAAGCTTTTGGAATACTATCTCAACAAGGTCTCCCAATTTACTAAAGAACCTGAATTGATTATGGAATGTCCTCCATGGAGTTTGTCTTTGTAAATTGACTAGTGGATTAGGGGGAGCTAATTGTACATTTAGGGCCAATGGGGCCTGCATCTTTTATACATGTCTTACTTCAGTCACACCATTCCCTACCACATTCTTATTTTTATTGAAACCCTTGGGTTTCTCTTGTGTAACCATTTGAACCAGTGAATGGGTTTAATTTGATGTTTGACCCTATGCAAAAATCTTGACAAGGCCCTTAGTAATAAGTGCCTTCTCAATCTGCATCCCTTTGTCTATGATTTCTTCAAATGAGTTCATGCAAGCAAGTCATAGATTGTGCACAACCTCAGGGTGTAAGTTATATGCAAAAATATCTGTCAACTATTTATTTGTTAAATTATGTTGAAAATGACCAGCTAATGCTCTCCACCTCTATAAATATGATGTGAAGCTTTCTCCATCATGTTGTTTGGCTTTGCACAAGTGAACAATGCTCAATTCATGTTCAATGTTGTACAAAAAATGGTTGATAATTTTTTTAGATAAGTCATTCCAATCTACAATCGATCCTTTGGGTAACTTAATAGCCAATCTAGAGCTTGTCCCACTAAAATTTAAAGAAACAGATGAAGAAAATAAATGCTAATATAAGAAACCTCTTGGCATAATAGAAATAATGCTTGAATGTGTTCATGAGGGTCACCCTTTCCTTTTTACTTGAAAAATTTATGTGCCTCAAAATGAGACAAAAAGGGGACTTAGAGAATGCTTAAATCAAATGAATAATGGCATATCTCATCAAATTTGTATTTCTTGATTTTGATTCTAGTATCCAATCATGACATAATCTCTTTCATCGAATTCCACTCTTACATGTTTGGTGCATTCATGTATGGAACATAATTTTGTTGGGGTGGTATGTGCCCCTACTATTGCATGGAATTGTTAGGGATATACACCCTATGGTCTATATCTTTGTTTTTGTTCACTCCTTGAGTCAAGTAAGTAAGTCATCTATTCCTTAGAATCTACTGACTTGAATTATATGTGCTCTATTGATTTTGGGGAATCCATGGTCTATTTGCTAAAGTACATGTTGGCTAAGATTAACTAGCCAAATTATTTTATATGATTTCTTTAATGCGTACTAAAGGTTTTTATCTTTGGTTTTTTGAAGGAATAAGAATTTCTTGATGATTGAAAAATGTATGCTTTATGTCTATTGGAGTATGTTGTAGAACCTCTTGGGACTTAGGTTATTTGATTGAGACATCTTGATTCATCATTGTTATGTTCTCAACTAAATTTTGTGTTGGTTTAACCATATTTACCTATTCCTTGAAAGCATCATTTTGGATTTAAGTAGTAATCAAAGAGTTTGTCAAGTCTGTGATAAGTTGGTTTGCATATCATTGACTTATTTTCTTAATCTTGGTGACAAGATCTTGACTAGTAGGTTTCGAATCTATAAGTATTTCCTTTCCTTTTCTAGATGAAGGTCTGTTTTTTAGTAATGTTTATGAAGGATTATTATCATTGTTGATCTCCTTATCTAACCAAAGTAAGCAATTGTTCCATAGAAAAGTTCAAGGGTAGTCTAGAATTGGATTTAATCAACCTTAGGAGGGATTCATCCTTCTTCTCTTGGGGTTGATATTCTAAAAAGTCTTCTTCAGATCCTACAGTTGTGGGAATGTTCTCAAAGACCACTAAATTATTTTGACCATCATAAAAGTGTTCTTCCTCATAGATAGGGCCGTAAGAGACCCAACTACGAGTGTACCTTTTAAGTCATGTCTAGAAATGTTTGTTCTCTACATTTGGTAAGATTTTGAAAATGTTTAGCAAATGTTTAAATAAGGTATGTGTTTTAATATTTTCTAAATAAATGACAAGGTAATTATTATCACTCAAACCTGGCACCCATTGAATTGGAAGGATTGGTTTAATGAGATAATGAGAATGTCCCCAAGGCATGCGACCCTTGTGCTCCTTGGGACAAGCCTTTGGAGTAGGATAGATTCATTATATTCTAAGTGCACCTAGTTTAAGATGATTGCATAGGCCTAAAGATCAAAAAATTAATATATCATTAGTCTAAACCTAAGATCTTCAAGGAAAAGGGAGCGAAAAGGTAAGAAATGCTAAAACATAAAAGGTGATGCACCTAGAATAGAGCGAGCATTCCTACTCCCGTAAACACAATAACAACATTTGATAACAAGACAATATCACACAATTTTTGCAAAGTCATTCCAAATTCATAAGTAGTTCTCATAAAGGAATGAAAATACAACACAACACTGAGAGGGATGACAAATGGTTAATAGACAACATTAACATACACCCAAGTACACATAGGATACAACCTAAAAGTGAGATTCAAGTTTGATGGGGAGGTATAGGGAATGGATGATATAAAAAGGGGTGAACATTACCCACATTCAAAGATCAACAAACATGAATAACACACAACTCATCAGAATAAAAAAAAGAGGTGAACTTAATTCTCATTAGTTTATAAGGTTTAGCCAATACAAGTGCTTGTAGAGGGCAAATTTTAGCAGCATAAGGTTTCTAAAATGTGTTGACCCCTTTTACAATGGAAAGCCAAGATTTTATAGAGATCAAGTCTATCTTAAAATTAATGCACCACTTGGGGCTACAGGTACAACTTTTAATTCCATTACAACATCATAACCATGGTTTCTATAGTTTTTCTGATAAATTGACCCTAGAAATCAAAGCAAGAACCTTATGTGTGCATGGGGAGGATGAATATTTCCCTTACAAGATCAAAAAGTGACATGAACTTGAATTTTGATGTCTAATGGTTATTTATTCATTTAAATATTCTAGAAATACCTCAAATTCCTATATTTTAATGACGGACAAGATCACCACGCTTATGAATCTGATAAAGCCATGGTAACATCTTATTTTGGGCAACTACTTGATGAAGATATGGCTTGGATGTTCCACCATTAATTACACATAGTTGCATTTGCTTTGAAACCTAGACTTGAGTCAACTATAAATGAAAACCAATCTAATATTATTGATTTTCCTATAGTTTATATAGATGACACTTTGCTTGATGCTTGGTACCTTTTACAATAATTTTCCACCCCTTTGGCCTAAATAAACCTATCTTACTACTATGGAGCTCTATTGGCAATACTTGGTCCATATTATCAATCTTGGTTCAAATTAGGTTGCTCGAGCTCAATTCCATATATTCTCCATCAACTCGGGCCATTCATTTTTTTTACTCAAGTCAAACAACTCTATCAACCTTAATAAAAAATGTCCCAACTTGGTCCTTTATTCATTGATTTTTGGCAAACCAACTCAAGCTCCATTGAATTTGACCCCTGCTTACATTATTAGTTCTCTTTTATAGGTTAAAAGCATGCCATTAGATATATTGCCTAGGCTTATGTGCTATTGACACTTAGCACCTATGTGCTTAGTCTTTGCATCTACTCACCAGTCTATCTACTTTCAGTTTATGCCACATGCCAGCTCTTTGGATTATTGACTCTTCTCATGTGCTATTGATCTACCTTTATATGCTCACATACACTTTTTTATATCTACCTAGACCCACTGACCTATTGATCATTGCTCATTGTTGGATTTGATTTGGGATCCTAAGATTTGAACCCTTGTCAAGCCCACATTCACTTAGGGACCCTTTGATGGTTTTTTGATTGTCTATGCAACTGTATCAATCACAAATTCCATGGGCTATTTCCTTCTGACCTTTTGCTAGAATTTTTTTTGGGGCACCTTCCTTGAAAAAAGATCCTTCATAACCCTTAAATTGGACCATTTTCCCAAGAAATGACCCTTCAAGAAAATTATATAGGGCACTTTATCGAGAGAACAACCCCTTGGGATTTTTTTTGTGGTACTTTCCCAAAAGAAATGGCCCTTTATGATTTTTGTTCAGTCCACCTTGTTGAAGACTTACCCTTCATAAATCTTGCTTAGTCTATTTTCTCAAAGAAATGCCTTTCAAAACTTTTGCATTAGACCACTTTCTGAGAGAACAATCCTTCTGAACTTTTACATGCGGCACTTTTTTTTTCATCAAGACATTTATTTCAAACAAAATATCCAAAAGAAATAGGGTGCTCAGGAAAAATATTTTGGACAATTTTCCTGACACAAACATACTTGGCCTTTTGCTACGGACAAAATGTCCAAAATGATTTGTACTTCAAAAATTTTATTTCGGATAAAATGTCCCAAAAAATTCCCAATACTTAGCCAAATAACCTGAAATAAATCTCCTAAAAGAATTAATACTGAGTCAAATGAAGTGGAAAATTTTCTTTGAGGTAATTATGAATGCTCTAAAACTTAGCCAAAAGTTCTCAAGTATAAACTTAGGCTTTCCCTAGACCTTTTCCTAAAATTGTTTAGCACCATTTGTAATGCATGCCAAATGGATCCTCTCCTTAACTTGAGCCTACTTCTAAGCCACTTGATCCACTCAACAATTGGGACCCTGCTCATCTGTTTAAACCAGCCAGAAGCTTGGTATGTGGGCCAAAGATATTGGCCAATAATAACTAAGAGACTATAATAAAAGGGAGGTGGTGTAGTACCAAATAATTTAGAAGAATGTTTTCATGAAATTACTCAACCTTGGATAGGGTTGAAATCATATAAATTAGAAGAGGGTATGATAACTCAAATACCTAAGTGTAAGCTAGTACACCAAATGTAGGTTTAGAGATACGTTAATATCATAAAATCTAGTTTAATTTTGATGTATTGCCACTATAAAACTAGAAGAAAGATTTCAATTTAGGAAGGTGATAATGTGAACCAAGAAACTCAAGATGTGAAAACATGAAATAATTCTTAAGTATATAACTAAAACCAAAGGGCAACATAATGCCATCACATGGTAATAGGAGGTCGAATAAAATATGTTCTATAACTTAGAGTTTGAGTGATACACTAGATGACCTAAGTTTAAAATGATTTGATGATGATGAGCTTATAAATAGCCTTCTAATCTAAATGAGAAATTGAACCCAAGCTAACTCAAGTCAAGTGTAAATGGTAAAACCAATTAACACGTTAACCTAGAACTTAGAAAGGTGCAATTCCAAATTTGAATTATCAATGAAGGATTTAAAAAAATTTGTAAATTGGTTTAGAATCAAATGGGCATCATAACTATGTTGTTTAGATAATATAAACGCAATTTTTTTAAGATGAGGATTTGAACAAGACAAAGATGATTTAGATTTGACCAACGTAATGCCTCCTTGTTCAAGAAATGGTGGACAATGTGTTTGGTTATGATGTGATGTTTACAAAAAAAAATTGAATCAAATAAAGACCAAGTAAGTAAAGACTAAAAAGACCAAATACAACTAAGTAAATCATCCTAAGCCCCAAACTGATAAGGTTACTTTGTATTATTGAAATTTGTCTTTATACATGTTCTTGGAAGGATTTTAATTGTTAATCGAACAATAAAAGAGCATGATTTGGTAGGTTATTTTACACCCCACTTTTCTCAAGATATTGTATGGTGACATGGACCTTTGGGTTACTCACCCTGCATCAACAATGCTATACGATAAGTGGGGTTGTCTAAAACTTATAATTTATAACCATCTAGATGGTCCCAAACATGGCTAACACTAGAGATGCAAACACATTAATTAGACATGTGTCAATAATCTTATTATGAAAAGGTCTTATCCTTTTCATAACCACTACATCCATTAGTTTCTCAGTGTCGTGTGATGTCTTGATCGATCATACATTCCAATCTGGATTGCCACTAACAAAGTTTGCTTCACCACTCAAACAAACATCCCAGTGGGTCACCCTAAATTTATATACCCACCTTTGGAAAGAGGTTGAAGTCAATGTTGGGAGATGAATCCCCAAGTCAAAGCTTCCCTAAATAACTTGTGAATAAGCCATGAACTCCCCTCCACAATCTAAATTGCATAAAATAAAATGATCTAAGTGAAAAGGGTTTAGAGGTTATTTTTAGATCACCTAAACCATATGGGTTTTGGGGAGAGCCTAGAAAAATTCCTTTTCATGCATTGGATGAAGGCAAAATCACAATGAAAAGGTGCTTTGGTTCACCCAAGTTCCCTATAGGGGATGGGGGAGAGCATACATGCATAATTCATCTTGATCAAACAATCTAACAAGAAATACATGATTTGTATAAAACAACACTTCAATAAATTCTAAATTTAAGTGAATGTTCATTTTATACTCCAAATTAAAATGTTAAGTGAATTTATTGGTCCCTTGGCCTTAGTTTTCACAAACTTTGAAAAACATTCACAAAAAAATTAAATAAACCATCTAAGTTCCTTTTAAACACCAAAGGGGAGGTTCAATATTTAAACATGCTCATTTAGTTTCCTTTTAAACAACAAAGGGAAGGTTAAAGAATTAATTATGCTTAAATGATCACTTTTTCACGTGGGTCCTATATAAAAAGTTAGAGAGTTTCATTTAGCTTGGAAGCGTAATTGATAATCAAACAAACAAGTTTGGAAAACATACTTTGTGTTCTCTATTTTTTACACACAGAGATTGACATTGATCAATAGTGATCGATGCCAATTATAGTAAGACCAATGTAGGTCATAAACCTAATCACTACTGATCAAAAATGATTGATAACAGTCACCTATAAACACTTATGCAAAATATATTTTGACAAAAATACTTGTTAGCACAATGTTAGGATAAAATATCCAAAATAAACCTTTGGATTAGGTAATAATATCCAAACTAGAGACTTAGAAACTCATATAATAAACCAAAAATTTGAGAAAAGATCTAAAAATGCAAATTGTTAGCCATGTTTGTCCCTATAACCTAATTGATGTTGGTTAGCCTTGACCGATGTAGGTTACAAAGAATTGACATCGGTCATTGTGTGACCTATGTATCAACAAAAAACATTAAAAACATGGGAAAATGATCATAAAAATTACTTGTTAAGGATTTTTAAAGACTCTTGATGGAATCTAATATGGCCAAAGTGTCTCCCTTACTTGACTAGGCTGTGTGGTCCCACCGGGTGTGCCAAGACATAGAGATAGATTACAAAGATGGTCAGATCAAGAATTAGTCATGAAAAACATAAGAAATACATAAAGAACTAACAATCTAGGACAACCTATACAACGGGGTGTGAAAATGATAATTAAAATAAAATAAAATAAAACAAACATAATTTACCTTCCCAAGAGCATCCCACCATACATATACATCTCAAAACATGTTTTCCCCCTTGATTTGGTGCTCAAGTCTTCAACAATGGTACAAAGCTAGTTCCTCCACCATCTCAAAAACACCAACTATAAATGAGGCTCATGATATGAAATCAAGGTTATGCCTATTAATGAAGTTATCATATTGTAAATAAAGCATTATCAAACTACATTCAAATGACTTGTAGAGAGCATCCTACATTATAAGTTTACATAAATTAAGCATAATCAAAGTGGTCTTGGCCCTCCTATTTATATATTTTCTCAATTTATCAGTATTAACCATGACCATCCATCTCAAGATCAAGTTGTGTGGCTATGAATTAATCCAATTATGTAAATAATATCCATAAATATCCTCATAAATATTTGGGAGGAAGGGGCATAAAAGAGCCATGGGAAGCCATAATCCTTATATTTGTTGCATTATGGCTTATGGATGCCACCCCAAAAATGACCTCACTTGATAATGCAATTAACATGAATCAATTTCCAATAAATAGATATTCAATAACTTCCATAGAATTCTTACTTAAGCTTATAATTTGGTTTAATTTGCCTAAGTAAGATTAATCAAATTTAGTGCAATTCTTTGAGAGTTGGTGCACTTCATTAATCAAACTAGTCAAAAAATCATATTACTAGGTCATAATTGGACTAGAGAGGAATTAGAATGTGATGTTAGTTACATATGGATTATTTTCCCATTTAGGATGTTGTCAATACAAAATAACACATACACGTGTCATGTGCTTTTGAATTAGAAGAAAAGAGTGATTTAGAGCACTATAATGCATTTTTTTCATTTTGACTCAAAATGATTTGATCAAATTTAATTATCATATAAAATGCATTTCCCCATTTAGGGATACATTAGCCTAAATCAGCACTTGTATATGGAAAACTTAAACCATATAGTGCATTTAAGTGATTTTAGCCAAATTTGTGCATTTTCACAAATTTTGAGTAAGATTGACAATTTCAACATAATGGTGTTATGAATTGGATGTCTACAGAAACCACTGAAGCATTACATAGTCAAATATCTAGAGGAGTTCTAAAACCCTGTAGTCACAAACAAACCCAACCAATTATGAGATAATTTAAAGTTTTGAGACCTTCATAGGCATGATCAAAATTTGAGAATTGGTATAATAAATAGTCATGATTGTTATAATACATTCATGGTCACCTCAGGGCCATACTAAAAACAAACATACCCACTATTTTGTCTCAGACCTTGCCCACTCTATTGGCAAGAGGCAGTCATGAGACCAAGGGGTTTGTTTGGAACTCAAAGCATAAAAAAAGTATGTCAAACCCAATGGATGGTCCTATAGGAAATATATAAACATAACTAAGGTTTCAAGACACTCTTAGGTTTCACAAGAAATTCATTTTTCATCTAAATGCCCTTGAGGGATAGCAAGGAAGTGACAAGCTTTAAACCCCAAGCCTCTTGACTAGTACACTAGATGTATGAATTAGGGTAATAGTCACTACCAAAGAATATGGAATAATGGGTGAAATTGTTTTATAGGTTTATTAACCTCTCCTAGTAATGAGAATGAGTTTTGAGGTCCAAAAATCAAGTTTTACCTCTCTTGAGTTTACAGAGAGTTAAACATGCCACATGAGGAGTAAATTCACATACTTATACCATTTATCACACTTGGCATGGTGATATGATACATTTGGGATAGGTCATTATGTTATTAAATAATGTTTTCCATTTGGAATGAGGTTAATTGGTGATCTATTCGTTATGAACAATCGTTAAGACCCTAAACAGGTCTTAAACCCTTCTAAAACCCTGATTACGACTAGTCAAGGAAAATGGACTTAAAATGCACATTTAATGTCATATTTTTATCTTTAGAACTATTATAATTTTTTAAATACTCAAATTTGGTTACACAAATGTACTTTGATGCTGATGTTGCATCTATGCATTGCCATAAATGCCCTATTTTTACATTTTTTAGTGCTTTATAGGTGTTATGAGAATTGGAGAACTTCCAAATAATTCAATGATGTAATTTGTGATGTTTAATTACTATATAAGTCAAAAAAAAATCATATTAAATTTTGGATGTGGTTAAACCAGGCTTGTTTTCCAAGGCAATCTCAAATAGGCTCAAAATGAGACTAGGTGATAAGGTAATTTCTTGGTTTGCATACTTACATAGGGTCTCAAGACCCCAAAATTAACATATAAGTTGGTTATATCCTATTTAAATTTAATAACATTATTTTTTGTGATTTAACATGTGTGGGATCTCTCTGGATCAATATTTCTACTTTCTACACTTGGGAAGGCTATTAGGCCTAATTAGAGAGGAAAATGGAGAAAAAAGATAATTACACTTGGATTTGGATCATTAAATTCTATGTGTATATGTAATTGGATATATGGTACTCAAAAATGTTCCCATATTTCCAAATTTATCCATACAATATTCTAAACAAGGGGCTTTATAGGTTTTTAGGGTTATGAGGAATGTGTGCTAAAGCATGTTATATGAGCAAAATTGAATCTTTTGGGATACTTGAAGGTTCCAAATGATTTGTTTAAGGTATAAATTCATGTTTATAATCCTTCCATGAATTTTATTTATATTTTTCAAATCAAAACCCTTCATTCTCTTTTTTTATGCCTTTTTGCTCATTTGAAGGAATCAAGTGTTCAAAAGCACTAAATGATGCATATAAGTTTTTGAAGGGATTTATTGATTATTATATCTCACTCCAGTGCCTAATAAATCTTGAATAAGTCAAATTTTTATTGGGATAAGGTTTCAAAGGTTGAAAGGTTCTCAAAGACTCCTAATGAAGCCTTCTTTCTTTCCAATGTCTGGCTTGTTGAAGGAGTTAAACAAACATTAAAGAGATCCTAAAAAACCTGATCCAATTGGAGAGACCTCATGAATATCTTATAATAAGTTTTTAATTATCAATTAATGAAGACTTAAATTCTTATTTTCAAGGAAGAAGAATAATTATTCAACAAAGACATAGTGAGCTAGAATATAGGGTTCTTTGGCAAGGATTTAGGCATTGTTATTGGTCAAACTCCACCAATCAAGGATGATGACCTATTCAAGACTTATTCATGCTTATAATACAATTAAAAATTAACCCATGTGCCAATTTTTGATAAGGAATAAAAGATAATAATAAGGAAGTGTTGTGATGGAGTTTGAAAAGGACTTAGTGAAGGTTTCATCTCCTAGTTTTAAGGCCTTACTTTGTCTTTCTCTCTCCTTTATCATTATCCCTATATGTAATCCCATGTTTTTCATTTTAAAATAATCCTTAACCTAATTTTATGCAATTATATTCTCATAAAAATTCTTATACTTTCCTATTTTTAATGAATAATATTGAATTCATGCCTCCTCAAACTTTGTGTTTAGTGTATGTTAATGGTTAGTTGATGAATGATATTGATAGTACATGACACCTCTAATATTTTCATTTAATTTCAACCTATTTTAATGTTTTAGTTCATTCCTATAGGTTTCATAGTGTGCTTGAATAATCTTGTATGTTTAACAAGTGTGAGTTTTCCTTTGTGTTTTTCAGAGACCTATTGGGTAGTTGTCTTAGATCATCCATCAAGTTGTGCCTTTGTGTAAAACATTGATGTTTATAATCTTTCATTTGAGATGTGTAATCAGGTCCATGTTCTTATTTATCCTTCTTAATGCATATTACACAAGTGGAGGACACATTTTGGTGTATCACCTCAGTTAGATAGGTTTTCCTTTTAGTTTACCTTCTTATATTTTCCCTTGCAAGTTAGCATTGTAGAGTAGATATCCTAAATGATACATCAAGGGGAGATAGCCCTTAGAATCTATAGATTAAATCTATCTATTAGACCACCCATAACCTATGATTGTCTTCATGTTCCTTCAAACTATAAAGGCCTAAAACTACCTTCACAAGTGTATAAGTCTTATAGTTAATAAGTATCAGAGAATTAATCTTGCTATCTTGTGGATTAGAAAAAAAAAACACGGGGAATAGAGAAAATAGGGTTCCCTCAAATGAGATAAGGTTTTTATATGAAATGATAAGCTAGGGTCAGAGAGATTTGGAAAGAATAATCTAGAGGACAGTGAAAGAATCCATATCAGAGTTAATCTGAACCTTGCAAGGTATTATTTAGAATAAGGTGAATCAAGGGGAATGCATCTCTTCAGCTAATGAGAGGATCTTAGACAACTCCCCTTACAAAATAAATTCAAGCAATATTACTATAAAGAGAAGAAGCACACATGAAAAATCTATGTTTTAAGGATCAACTATTGGAGAAATTTTCTATTAGCTTTAAAGCTTTAGCTTCATCTAGAATAACATGAAATAAAGATCCTATTCAAGAGGCGTGGTTAAAAGAGTAGTGTGACATAGATGAATGCAAAATTCTTGACTTTGGTGCATATGATAAAAATTCAAACATTTAAAAATATTATAATACCTTTGAATAAATATTAGATATACACAAATAAAATAGAATCCAAACATTGATTTATGGGTTTTGCTCAATAAAAATTAAAAGTAAAATTATAAAAGGGGTGTTGTGTTCCTTTGGAGAGCATCTTTTATCTATCAACCTTTCCTTAATTATTTGTGAGTTTGAGCATTCTGATTCAACTTTCAGCCTCAGAGGATGAAAATCCTCTTGTGGAGCATCAAAGGATGAAAACCCTTTAGTGGAAAAGACTTGGTGATGAAACCCCTTAGGTTTTATGTAGTGGTTCCACCCAGGGACTAGATTTGTGTTTTAGACTGGTCTATATTAGAAACCAGCTAAATTAAATAATTAGGACAACATGGAATTTCCACATTTATGCTAGGTCATCAATATTAGGGTTATAATCACACTTATGGAATCATTTATAGGGTTGGAAACATATGTCTAGGGTTAACATCATCATTTTGGGGCTGACTTAACCATTAGGAGTAGTTTCCATGTTGAATTATCCAATTTCATGTTCAACTATGTCATAAATAATTTTTGCATTTTGTTGTAACTGAATTTTATTTTTATTCCAATAAAATATCTATCTTTAGTTATTTATTATAAAAAATCATAGTTTAATATTTTCACATTTAAGGATTTGTTTCAAAAATTAGAATTTGTTGTAAAAATGAGAAATTCATAGAATTATGCAATTTCATCTATAAGGGTTTTAATATAAAAAACAAAATTTAATATTTTTAGTATAAGGTTTTATTGTAAAATATAAATTGTTCTATTTTTTATAGAAAAGGGACATTATAGTGGTATTAGAGCATTGATTTGGCCAGCCTATGGATTAGATGAAAAATCATGGGGAATAGAGAAAAGGTGGTTCCTATAGATGAGATAAGGTTTTTGCAAGAAATGATCTGCCAGGGTCAGAGAGATCTAAAAAGAACAATCTAGAGGATGGTGAAAGAATCCAAGTCATAATTAGTCTAAACCTTATAGTTTATTAATTAGAATAAGGTGAATGAATGGGAATGAAACTCTTTAGATAATTAAAGGATCTTAGTCAACCCCCGTTCCAAAAATTTTTAAGCATCATTCTTGTAAGGATAATAAGCACACATGAAAAAACCCAAATTTTAAGGATCAACACTTGGATCAATTTTATATTAGTTTCAAAGATTTAGATTTATTTATAAGAGCATGAAATAAATATCTTATTAAGGAGGTGTGGTTAAAAGAGCAGTGTGATAGAGATGAATTCAAATGTCTTATCTTTTGTGCTATAATCATCTAAAAATGAAACTTGAGTGCTAAGAGTATTACTTGGACCACCCATCCCTAGCTTATCCCCAATCTATATTAGGGCCTATTTAGACACTTATCTAGCCTTCATGTAGGCCACACACATCCCTAAACATCCCTTAAGTGGTCCTAGAACCTCACTTTAACAACATGGCCCCTATTGCCTTAAGTTCTACCACCTAGACACTAGCACCATATTTTGGATAGTAAAACTAATGGTGTTAGTATTATAGTTTGGGTGTTATTATCCTTTTACTACCTTTGCCCACCAAAAAATATGTTTTTAAAACAACAATCACATAGGGTTATCTTAGACCTCTTTTCAAACTCACATAAGCACTAAAACATTATATATACATGAATTTTAGCCCATTATTCACTAGATGGAAATCAGATGCAAATAACACAAACTAGCTCTAAATAAATTATTCACAATCAAGGTTATCAATCCCTATCTTTCCCTAGTTTTGCATACAACCATTCTGGGCTCATAATACTTAGATTTATAGTCTTAATCACCACTCAAAATCACTCAAACTAGAATTCATACTAGCTTCACTTGCACTTGCACCAGCACTTAGATGGGGAGAACTATATCAAGCTTGATCCTTCCTTGGAGTATTGATATGTAGGAAACTCTCATCACAATGGAGTGTTGAGGATGTCCAACCAACCCTAGTAACATCATACTTTGTTACTTGTGCCAATAAAATGCCCTAGAAACATGGAGGTTTAGGGTTTGCATAAAAAATCATTTAAAATAGGTCACCGATAGGAAATCAAAACTTATGCACACAGGAACAAGCTTGGTATACTCAGACACAAGTGCACCCAAAAGCTCAGAGTAGTTTTACATAGAGTATATTAACACCAAAAGGACACTATCACCATTGGTTCTACTTTTTAATTAGGGTGTTAGTATCAAATAAGGGTTTTGACACTTGGATCCTATTCATGACAATTTGATCATCTCATGTCCTTGTTTGCATCCTCTATATCTCATGTTTCAATCAATTTCTAGCTAAGTACTTGTCTACACTATTTATTGCTATTTTTAGAAAGGTCAAACTAGGTCAATTATATTAAAAATTAGTGGATGTATTTATTACATACTTTACCTTGATTTATTATACTTAGACCCTTTAACAACTTAGGGCTTAAAATCCATAAACCCTAAAAAGTTAAATCATTTGGTGAACCCAGCTTACTTCGAATACTACTAAAACCCTAACATTATATGCTCTTAGGATTTATATCCTTTTGTTTTATATGATTAAATATTAGTGCCAAAATATCTTATTTATTTCAATATTTAATTATTTCAACCTTTTATAGATTAAAATTATTTAAAGGTTCAAAATATACAACTATTTATTTTCCTACTTCGCAATCTACAATGGTAGAACTCAACAATTGATTGGATGAAACTAATAAGAGACAATTACAATATTTATTTTCCAAAAATTTAGATATGTAATATGACCTTATCAATATTGTTCATGAAAAACTTTAAAAATCAAATAATGGTCAATCTTCTATACCCCGAGATAACAATATTGTTACACCTACTTTGGGGGTAACTCAACTTGTACAACAACCGAGTTTAACTCAACAATTTTAAACAATAGCAACACCTCTTATGTATAGTTCCTCCTCTCAAAATGTGTAATACCTTATGCATGATATTCATTCTATATAGGCTAAGGTATTACATCTTGGGCAAGGTGCTACTAGGCCATGACATGTCTTGGATTCTCATGTTATTTTACATACACCTTTGACACAACACATAGTGGAAAATCCTTTTCCATCTATATTTGTGGCAAACTAAACCTACTTTGTATGATGGTAAGGGTGACCTAGAGCAACATCTATGAGCTTTCCATGTTGCATGTTTTGATTATGTGTCCAATGATTGGTTCCTTACTAAGTTGTTCCCATGTAGTCTAAAGGACTATGCCTTACAATGCTTCTATGATCTTCCAAATCAATCTATCACTACATTCAATCCATTGACATATATGCCTTTAGCACACTTTTCAATTAACATCAGTGATTATATCTCATATGCTCAAGTGGCACAACTTAAGCAAAAATTGAATAAGCCTATTGCAGGATATGTCTTGTGATATAAAACTATATTGACAAAGATGACTAGTCCCATGGCAGATAGAGATCTCCAAGACATATTTAAATAAAGTTTACTACTAGTATTTCATGAAGCTATCTTATTCAATAAGTTTTTAATGTTCACATATTTATGCCACATAGTGAAAGAAAGGGAATTCAAGCTTCTCTACATGGAAAAATTAAAGTACACAAGTGGATTAGAATCAAATACTAAGAGTTATAATAATCCTCCATACAAAGTAAGGGCTGATAAAAATAAGAATGATCCAAAGGCCATAGTAAACACAACTTCAAATCCACCTCCTCACTTGGTTTTATCAGCTCCTCCATGGAGTTTTTCACAAACATTGTAGATTCACCAGTACATGTTTTATAGTAGCTCTTGGAATGAAATGTCATATATCTCCCTCCCATCATAGAGTTTGATACAACATGACCTCTTCCAAATATTTATGATTCCAATGCATTATGCAACTATCACAGGGCACCAGGCCATACTAAAAATTAATGCATCTGCTTGAAACATAAGATACATGATTTGATATAGGCCAACATCATCGATGTGGGCACACCCATAAAGGCACCTAAATTAAAAAAAATGGAAGCTAAGGCATTAAAAATATTATTGGATCCATTTCCAAATCATATAGATAATGAGGTAGGGGGTACTTAGGTGTTCATTATACCTATCAGGAACATCCACCACAACATCATATCACACTACTATAAAGGATACACACCCCCTACATTATATCATTGATGTGTGTCATACTATAATATCAGCTAGACCACTCATCACTTTCTTAGAGTAAGATATTGTTAATGACAATTTAGATTTATATGCACTCTTTATAAGAGCCTACATTAATCATCATCCTATTTAGAGTGTTATGGTTGATAATAGGTAAAGTATTAACATGTGCACTATAACACTTCTATGACATTTGGGTTATTTAGAACATGACATTTCTTTGATCAACACATTTATCCATGGTTTTAGTGGCCATGTTTAGAGCTCCATTGGGGGGATTGTACTTCCACTATAGGTTGGACCAACATATGTAGCCACTAGATTCTTAGTAATACCTAGTGTAGACACATTTAACATGTTATTAGATAGGCCATGGATAAAATAACTAATATCTATTCCATCCATCATGCATATATTCCTCAAGTACATACATGTTAATCAGGTGGTCATAGTTGGGGGTATTTCATATAAGTATCCTTTACCTATCCCATAGGTAGTCACACCATAGCTACCAATTATAGTTCCAAGCATAGTTTCCATTAGTACACCTCAAATTTTATTCAATCAACTAATGAAAGTGAGGTCTATTCCTATAGTGTTACCACATATGCATACTCTCCCACAGAGACCCTTAATAGAGATACCCTTGTGTTAAAGATATGTTACAGATTCTAAAGGGCCTTACTCTACCCCTTTCCTTCTAAGATCAGTGTTATTGAGTTCCCAAGATTATTAGCATAGGGCACCCATGCTAGATACATCATCTTATACAAAATGGGTCTCTAATACCCCTATAGTTCACAAGACACCCTTTTCAGCTTCACAGATTCCTAACACCACCTCATAGGTAGTTACAGCTATAGATCACTTAATATAGTAGGTTTTGGGACTTTAGTTTCCTTTTCACATAACACACATGATTACTACTCCTTTATTTGACACAAGCCACATTGATAGTGAGTCTCCCATAAGACTCATCGGTTAGTATGTTCCTCCCTTCTTTTATATAATTTCCTTATTTCTTGTTCCTTGTATATAGTTTCATTTTTATGTTATTTGTCAAAACTCAAAAACCTATATCTAGAAAATATAAAAATAATATAATATGTCAAAACTCAAAAACATTCAAAAATTTACTCAAAAAATACAAATTATAGATTGTATGCATTGTCATGTTTACACTTATTATACTTGTCAGGTACTACATATGCTAGTTATCTTAGTATAGTTGGTTTTTATCATGCATACCTGCTTCACCTATTCTTGTTAAGTGTTAGCAGATACTTATAGGACCTAGGTCCACTACACAAATCTAGATTTTCTACTATCTACCAATTGGGATAACATACACAAATATACATATTCCTTATTTAATACATTCACCCATTTGGGGGCATCTTATAGTTAGTTTTGATTGCCAAGTTACATATTTCTAAACTCTACATCATATATTTAGCATTGTTATTGATGATCCTACACTACTCAAATTCATTACCGACTATTACTACTATATACTCAATTTATGTACATATTTTCTCTTATACATATTTGTACCACATGTTCATGCATACTTTCATTTCTAGCTTTCCTATTTTATACTTAATTATGTCTCTATGCTTCTTCTATTCGAGGGCATTTGAATATGTCATTTCTCTATGGCTCTATGTGACTTCTTTTCATTGTATGTATACTTTGGACATGTACCCATGTCCTTGTGTGTGCCTTCTTAATTATGTATATGAACATTTAAACATGTCCTTCCATGTGTCTCTAAGCCAACTTGCTTATTTTTTGTGTATGTGGACATTTGAACATGTATTTGTGTATCTTGCTTTTTCCAATTTAGTGACATGTTCCCATGTCCCTTGTATTGTATCCCCTTGGTCTACTTTGTGTGCCTCATGTGTTTTGTATGTATGATTTCATATATGCATCATGGTCATGACACTTATCTCTTGATTGTTACACACTCTAGTTTTAAATCCCATTAGGGACCTCATACATATCCCCTTATTCATTGGGTGTTGTGATGGACATCATGCCCCATCCCCCTAGGTAGTTAATTAGTTTATTACTCAAATTTGTTATTCATATGCATTGTTATATCTATATTAAAAACCTTGTGAATGTTAAATCTAACATACATCATACATTAAAAACTTATTCTCAGACTATCTTACATTCTGATGATATGTATGCACATTATATTGGTTTATTATGCAAATATCATATATGCTTTAACTAACACACATTTTGTAGAGCTTTTTATTTTGAGGATAGTTATTACACAAGTTCAATAACTCTCCTTAAAAGAGGGGGAATTCATATTGGTTCATCACAAAGATCATGTTATCCAAATGCACTTAGAGTATAGTTTTTATCACATAGGCATAGAATATAGAAATCAGTTTCAAGAAAACATAGTGGGAACAATCACACACAGACAAGTTTTAGTTACACTAAAATAAGTACAATTAGACATTAGCACCCAAATTATGACACTGGCACCATTAGTTCTACTGTCCAAGATATGTAAGTACTATATAGTAGCCTTAATTTTAGGAAATTATAGACTGGATAGAAAAGTATATCAGGTATAGTCTAGGTTTGCATAGGTTTAGTTATAGATTATCAATTTTGGCTCAATTTAGCATATATTCATACTAATTTGCTCAGATTAGGGGCATAATGCTCAACATGATCATTCTAATTTCAATTTTGGATACTCAGATACATATTATTATAAATCAATCTAGAATCTATATACTCAGATATCAAATTCGGGGGCATGTACATGGAACATTATTTTTATATGCTCACTTATACACCAGTTGATAAGATGGAATTACAAACTCCATGTCATTCTCTACATTTTACACACCAAACATCATGTTCCAAGTTACATAATAGATTAATGCTTTACACCATATGTAGTGGTTGGCATACCTAATATTCTCGAGTGGTCTAGAGCTATTTTACATTCTATAGCTCCTGAGTGGTTGTAAAGCCAACATATACAATTGTAATTATAGTTACACATCTTTAGTTACATTTCATAATCTAGTTATAGATGTATCTACTACACATGGGTAGGCAATGATAGATTCATAATCTACATGAGTTCTTGAGTCACCTATATGAGAAGGTTGGATACACTATCAGTCCAATCCAATATATTCATAGGTCATGATCTACCAAGCAAAGGTGGGAAATGATGGATTTTATACTAGATTGAGTTATTGAGCCACCCACACATGCAGATTGAGCAATCCATCATCTCAATCTAATTTATTCATTAATTAATTAGTATCTACATGCACACACATAGGTTATCACCAATGTTATCCATTGGTTCTTATACCTAGTGAGGTGTATTCATTCCTTTACTCTCTCTTATGTCCTTAGTTTTTTCTTTGATTTTGATATCTCTTAAGAAGGACTAATCTATGCACATTTCATTTATAGGACACATAATAGAGCATGCTTCACATACTCAAATCAAAATTCATAGGCTTTGCCTCTTAGGTAATTCTAGGTATACTTATTTTTCCTTTATCCTAGTCATTTTGATTTGCTACATTTTGAGAATAAAGGGTGGGCAAATATAATCATATAAAAATGACACTTGAGTGCTAAGAGTGTTACTTAAGACCACCCATCCCTAACTTACCCCTAGACCTATCTTAGGGTTTATTCAGAAACTTATCCATCCTTCATGCAAGCCACTTACATCCCTAAACCTCCCTAAAACAGCCCCAAACCCTCTCTTTAGCATCCTAGCCCTTAGTGCCTTAGGTTGTGCCACCTGGACACTAGTGTCATAATTTAAACAATAGTGCTAATGGTGATAGTATCCTAATTTGGGCACTATTATCCTTTGCTTACCTTTGGCCACCAAAGAATATATTTTCAAAACAACTATCACCTAGGGTTAGCCTAGACCAATTTTAAAACCTGCAAAAGCAATAGAATAATATATTTACCTGAATTTCAACCCATTATTCACTAGATATAAATCAGATGCAAATAACACAAACTAAATTAGAAAAAGCTATGCACAATCAAGGTTATCAATCCCTAGTCTCCCCTACTTCTACATATAACAATCTATAGCCATACCAAGTTTAGAATACTCAAATTTTTAGTCTCAAAAGCACTCAAACCAGCATTCATACTAACTTCACTTGTACTTTCACCAGCACTTAGGTGGGGAGAACTACATCAGGCTTGATCCCTCCTCAGATTATTAGTATGTAAGCAACTCTCATCACAATAAGGTGTTGAGGATGTCTAGCCTACTCCACTAACATCACACTTTTCTACTTATGCCAATTAGATTCCCTAGTAACATGAAAGTTTAGTATTTGCATACAAAATTAGTTAAAATAGGTCATCGATAGGGAATCAAAATTCATGCACATAGGAACAGGTTTGGAAGACTCAAACACATGTATAGCTAGATACTCTAAATAATTATGCATAGAGGACATTATCACCAAAAGATGGATAGTATAACTATTGGTGTTACTCTCCAATTAGGTAACTATCATCCAAAAATGGTTTTGACACATGAATCATGTATGTGACATTCAGATTAGTTTTTGTCTTAGTTTGTAGCCTCTAGATTTCCCATCTTAATCAATTTCTATCTAAGTACTTATTTACATCATTTATTGCATTTTTAGAAAGATCAAACTAGGTCAATTCTATTACAAATCACTGGTAGTATTTATTACATATTTCTACCCTGGTTTACTATAATTATACCCTTTAACAACCTAAGGCTTAAATTCCACAAACCCTAAAAAGTTAAATCAAATGCATATGATAAAAAGTTTGACATTTGGGTAAGTGCACATATTTGGGGGATACTCATGGACATGATTTTTTTAAAATTTCATAAATGTGAACTTATATAGATAATTTGAGATGGCTACACTCAAAATTTGAAGATGGTATAAAAACATGAATTATAGCATTTCGAGTCTAGTTTCCAATTTTTTTTTTTTTTTTAAATGGTAAAGTATAAATAAATCAAACATCTAAAATTTGAAGAGTACATCCTATTTTTCAAGAAAACATAGTAGACAGATGGCCATGAGGCCCACCATTTTTTGAGCATCGTTACATATGGTTTGAAACCCTTTGGCAAATATTTAGATAAGATCTTTTAGTGTGTTACGATTTTTTTTAATATTTTTTCAATGAATATTTTTTTAATTAATTTTACAATTAGGTAGATCGTAAAAACTGATAAAAAATGGATATACATCCGTGCGGCCCCCCATAACTACCTCAAACAAATGAAAATTGAATTTTTTTTGAATGTGTGTAGAATTAGGCTTAGTTATTTACCATCTAATTTGTTTTGAATTTTAATCAACAAAAAATAAATTACATAAAAATGAATAGGCATGTATATGTGTGGCACGTAGTGGCCTATAAAAGGTATAGTTAGAAATAAATATAGTTTGAACCCTTAAAATAGCCTAAAAATTATAAAAATCATATATTTGAAAAGAGGACAGCGTGCTCATCATGAAGGTAATAATTTTTTGAATTTTAATGTTTAAATACATATCATATTTGGTGATTGAAGTTGAAATTTGTTGGTTTTTTTCAAAACTCTTAGTCTTGATTATAGATGCATAGTCACAAGCCTCTAGTTTGGAAATCCAAGCCATTTTTGAGCCTAGAGGCTCAATTTTTAATTCAAATTCAAATAATTCATTGCAAAATGCATACACATTATATATATTGTGTACTTATTGTTTTTAAATAACACAAAACAAATAAATTTCATGTTTATTATAGGGGAAAGGTCCCATTAGCCATGCATCCTAGCTTTGGAAAGTGAATTAAGGTGCCATAACATCACATTAGACTTCAAGTATTTTACCCATTTCAATATGTCATCTTAACTACTTATAAATAAGGTTTCAAGCTCTAACACATTATACATTTTAGAATAAAACTAATTTTATCATGAGAGGTCATAAAATGCATTTTTTAAACCTATGATCAAAACTTAACCTTTAGAGTAACAATCATTGTGCATTAGATTGTCAATACTTGACTCTTACTTGTCAAGATGTGATTGGTTACTTTTAATTTTATAGAATAAATGTTGAACAAGTATTAGATATTACATGTTCAGCTTCTGGTACACTTTAATATTTATATACACCAATATGTTTCATCAATAGAACACATGTTAACAAAAGCCATGTTCGACAATTGGAACATGCAAAGCTATTGGGATGTTTCCCCTAGTAGGGCAAGGATATACCTTACTACCTTACTTGCCTAAAATCTTACTTGCCTTTCTTATTGATATTATCCTACTTGCCTAAAATATTATCTTATCCTTTTGTTGTTTCTTTGATATCTTTGACCAGACCTCTTTATTTATAAATTTTGAACTAATTTGTTTAAGTGTAAAACCCATTGAATTAGAATATGTAGTATAGATAATCTTGTGTAAGTAAAAATAAAAATTGAGACCTTGGTGTAATAGTGCATCTCTTGGATATCTATTTCAATAATGTATTTAATGGAGCCCAATACCTGTGAATCATGCCTTGGATTGTCCTAAAAACATTGCTAAAATGTGTTGAATAAAGTCCCTTAAGTTTCCACCAAGGTCACTTAGTGCATCTAATTCAATAGGTGCATTTTGAGGTCCCAATTTAAATTCTAACAAGAGTCTTCTATTATTACAATTATTCAAGATTCCCCTAATGTATTCAAATACATTATTCAAATTTTGCCTAAAATTAAGATCTCTTGTGAAAACATGGTTAATCCTCCATTCTGTGCACTTCCTTTATCTACCCTTCCATCACACATGGGACAACCATCAATCACTCCATCCATTCCCACGCCATCTCAAGAGTGTATCTTTGACATGGGACTACCTGTGAATCATGCCTTGGATTGTCCTAAAAACATTGCTAAAATGTGTTGAATAAAGTCCCTTAAGTTTTCACCAAGGTCACTTAGTGCATCTAATTCAATAGGTGCATTTTGAGGTCCCAATTTAAATTCTAACAAGAGTCTTCTATTATTACAATTATTCAAGATTCCCCTAATGTATTCAAATACATTATTCAAATTTTGCCTAAAATTAAGATCTCTTGTGAAAACATGGTTAATCCTCCATTCTGTGCACTTCCTTTATCTACCCTTCCATCACACATGGGACAACCATCAATCACTCCATCCATTCCCACGCCATCTCAAGAGTGTATCTTTGACATGGGACTAGTCCTAGATGCACCATGGATGTAAAAATTGCAAGCTTAAAAACAAGCTAGACAACACTTGGTGTTTATCAATACTATAGAGTGTTATACCTTACTACATGTAATTGGGATGGTAAGATAGGAAAGTAGGATGATGGGTACAAGGTATGTACATGTTTTTATTAAATATTTTGGTCAAGTTGGGTACACATTTTATTTTGTATAAGATGTGGTTTTGAGCTCAATAAACTTGAAATGGTCACATGTATCCATTAGTGATGATGTGGTTTTAAGATGTGTTGCCTATAGTGATGAATGTATAGCTTAGAAAATATCTAAATTCACTAAGGACTTTATTTGAAACCATTAAGGGATGGCTATGTTTTAAAAATATAGGGTGGTGTAGACCTAGCATTGACCAAGAATGACATATGTATAAGTTACCCCAACTCAAACTCTATTGAGCTTATTCAAGATATATTAAAGGTGATAATATCCCCTAAATCTGAAATCTTCTTCCCCTCAAGGATGATTTTGAGCATAAGGACCCAATAATTTTTCATGCAAATGATGAACTGCTCACCTCATATAGACGGTTGATCATAATTGAATACCAATGTGTACCCCCTCGTTGAATTTTTCAATATTATATGTTTTATACATATATCTTCAATTGTCTTGTTCATATTTCATTGTAATGAGCTTAAACCTTATGATGTGGACTGAAATAAAGTAGTACATCTTAGAATTCTTGCTATGACTTGGGATTTGAGGTTAAGGAGTCTGTTGTTGAATTATGTTCTCTCCTACATGTAGGACTTAATATGAATGTATTTTAGGATCTAGAGGTAATTCAAGGTAGAGGGATATAAATAATTTGACTACATACATATAAAACTGATAATGTTTGGTGCTTGCTCAATTTAGATGGGACCTTAAAGGTCTCTACATGAAATTTTTATATAGTAATGGCAAATTGGAGGCTTGCATCATTTGAATTCTTTACTAGACATGAGTTGATTGGATTTATGTCAATCTTTAAACATTATTGGCTTATATGTATGTATGATAAATTTATGAATAGACCTTAATTGGATTGGTTGGAGGTGATGAGACATGTTTAGGTATCAAAGATGTACATATATGACAACTCTAACACTTCTTCATGTGTACTAGGCCTACACATGTGAAAATCTTTGATTGGATTGGGCGTCTTGAGGCTCTAACAAATATGATGCTTCTAAGATAAGTGATAGTTAGATCTCTAACACAAGTATATATGTGTATAAGATACACATGTGGTGATGTATCAAATTTTCTCAAGCCTCATAAGGATCTGATAGCTCTTTAATGCTTCTAAGACTGACACCTCTAACAATGCTGACACTTTTGAGCACATACGAGGTACATGTGGTGATATATAATTATATTTGGCCTCCCAGGGAATTATCAACTCTAAAACTTCTAGGACTTGATGCATCTCTGATAGATTTAAGACTTTCAGGTGTATGAGGCACACACACGGCACAACAAGGTTCAATTACAAGAGAAATTCAATCGAGGAGGCATGGGAGGCCAATTTTAACCCCTTCTTAACATAACTATGAGAGCATGATATATGATTTGGGATAAAATTAAGTATGATTCTATTTATCATGAATTAAACCAATTAGTCAATTGGTTCAATTAGGGACATGATTTGGGAAAAATTGAGCCCCTAAACTAAATTTATGGCCTAATCAATTATATAATCTAGATGCAACATGTATGGCTTAACTAACCCTAATTTAACCAAAAATGCAAATATGAACACAAATATGGCCAATTTCAACCCATTGAACCTGAATTGGAGTATACGATGTGATTAAAGGGGTTAAATTAGGGCACATTTTATGACATGTTAATCATAAACCTTAATTTTATCACTTAAACATGTACAGTTCCCCTAATCCCTAATTTCATGACATATACACATGTACAAACCCATTACACTAACCCCTAACCCTAAATCCTAATTTTATAACAAACACAACCCCTAAGTTCCCTAATTTCATCACAAATACATAAATTCATGAATGTGATTAGTGCCAATTTGTGAAACATTTATTCACCTAGTTTTGTAAGGACCTATGATGGGGATTTGGGAAAAAATAGCTCATTTTGTCTTACATATTGAGCCTTATTGCATCATATGATAGTGTTATCAAGAGCCTTATTGCATCGTGTATTAGATATTTATGCATTGTATTGAGCCTTATTGCACATATGATAGCCTTATTACATCGTATGATAGTCTTATTGCATCATATGATAGTCTTATTGAATCATATGATAGCCTTATTGCATCATATTGAGCCTTAATGCATCATATGATAGCCTTTTTTCAACATCTAATAGTCTTATTGCATCATATTATAGTCTTATTACATCATATTATAGTATTATAGGAGATTTCATGTATTAAATATGAGTCTGTGTGCTTGTTTCTTGTAGTATATGCCTATACTTCAAGAAACACATATGTGTTATAGTAATGTGTACGCATTATGGGAAAGTATACATGTTTCTATAACATCTTGTATTTCTTGAAGTAAAAACAAAAACTTACTTTTCAACATCGATTTTTATCTCAAATCAAGATTGTTGTCCCCATAGACATTCCCTGCGTACTCTACGTATTCTCTAAATTCTTTTTTGTAGTTTTTTTTTACCCCACATTTTGGAGTACATTCTTGGTTGCTTTTGTCACAATGGGGTTCGATTCATGTTCAAGGAAGATGAATAAGTTGAAGACTAAAACACCAAAGCAATTTGAAGAGTTGAGAGAAAAAAAAGGTATGAATGTAAGTATTTCATTCCAGACAAGGTACAAACACTAACCCTAGTGAGCCAAATGCCTTAGATAATGAGGTCATTGGAAATACTAAATTAAATAATAATTAAACTGATATAACAAATTGAATTATGATGAAATTCATAATAATGAATTGAATTATGATGAAATTGACAATAAAAAATTAGATGATGTTGGAAATTCACATTCAAAGTTTAAATTTTTTGATTTTGTTGATGAAGAGCCTATGCATGATACTTTACCCACCAACAATGAAGAAAATTTAATGGACTCAAATAATGACAAAATTAACAATGGAGTTCAATGACTAGGATATTCATGGAAAACCAATAATAGGATTGGTTTTCCACCTAATGGAAACCTATAGTAGGCTTCAACAAAGACCTGTAGTCAAGAAGGCATAGCAAGGATTTGAGGTGTTTTCAAAGGGTGTGGATCATTTTTAGATTTTATTGAAGTTATCAAAGAGACCATCATGTTATAAAAGAATCAAAGACACCTCATAAGTTTCCATTAGTTTCCAAACTAAAAAGAAATATTAAATGAAGATATTTTTGCCAATGACAGTGTTTCATTGAGGTTTCGTGAACATTCAGGATCAGTGGGGTCTTGGATCATTTGAGAAATGTTCTTGAACACCTAATGCTTTAGTCACAGTCAAAATCTTCTACCTATAATCCATCCTTTAGGTTAGTGTGCATAGATAAGACAGTTGAGCTTCTACAAATTGAAGCATGCTAAGAGAGGTTTCCAAAGAACACTTGCAATCATACCCTCAAAGCATGCACCTATAATTAGATAAACATAGTCATGAAGTCAAGATTGTCAATGGTGAAGTTTATTTTCCAAAGCAATATTTTTAAAACATGTACCTACAGCCATCATAGGGATTGAACATGAAGATGTAGTATAGGCCTTTGTACGAAAGTTATGTGAGGCCCAAATGCCTTGCAAAGTGGTTAGAACATGTTCGATTAAGGTTTAAGGGTGGTTCTTAGTGAATTAACAGTCTTAATGAGGTTAAATGGGTGTGAATTAGACTAAATACTCCCTTTTATCAAAGCATAAAGCTCTATGTATTATTGACATGCAATCATGTGAGGTTTTCTTAGAAGGTGCAAGGTGACATGGAAGATTTTGAGGTGGAAAATGAAGGGTGGAATAATGTAAGGAGAGGTTTCATGAGATTTTATAGGAAAATTCATCATGCTAAGACACAAACCAAGGTAAAAGAGGATGATGAACAATTTGTGAAATTTGATCAAGTGGACATGTGTCACTAGCTTTTGCCAAAATAGGCCTATAGGCCAAAATATGCTAGATCTAATCAAAAAAATTGGTAGAGAGGCTCATTATCACCTAATATACCAATTAAATATCATTTTGAGAAGTTTTGACAATGGGAACTATTCACTATTTTTGTATAGTCAACCCTATGTCAAATCATGATCAACATTGGAGCTTACCTTAAATATAGTTTGTTAGTTTAGGACATCTACAGGTTGATTCAAATAAAATAAATTGGTAAGAATGGTCTCCATTACCTACAAAAACATATCATTCCATCCTCAAGGTCTTAGAAAGAGTGAAAGTGCTCAAGATTTACAAAAAAATTATCAGTTCTAGATGCTAGGAAGTAGTTTAGGCCTTGGAAAGGTCTTAAAACCATATAATATGATGTTGGAAACCTATATTTTCTTATATAAGTGATCAAATTTAGGGGTTTCATGCAAAAGTTTGAATAAAGACAAGTTTGGCCAAGAAAAAAGCATGTAAGCGGCTCAAGGTAAATTATGGTAAAGAGGGTCTACAAGACAAAGTAAATATCCAAATGACTTGAAACTTGGTAATATTGGTATTAATGACATAATATACCTATAAATAATATTGGGAAGGTCATATGACAATTGAAAGTGCTCACTATTTTATCACAGTCCCCTCCATGTCTCATAATGGTCACTATTCATGCAAGCATACTTTTTGGAGTTTTAAGGTGTGTTTGAGGGTTAATAGCTTAGGGAATTATTTTATAAGTATGGTAATATGATTTTAAACCTATTAAAAATATTTCAAGGGTTTTCACACTTCAAACTTCATGTAATCCCCACAGGTAGGCTCAAATCCCCATAGGCAGTCTCAAAGGCATAAAGGCAAAGTTAGTTTTTTAATCATTGGAAAGGTGAAATGAGATGTTTTCAATGTCATGAGGATGTTTATAAGAAAATAATATAAATATAAATGTAAAATTGGTCCTTTGGAGAGTATGTACAGGGCATGGGAAACCCTAAATTATGGTTTGGGTATTTCCAAGAGATTTAACCATGAGAATTTAATTAAACTTTGTAATCTTGATCCCCTATACATATACAAGGTGAATAAAAAGGTTTTAACTTGAGATTGTATGGTTTTATATGGATTCTAATACTAAGGGTTTGGAATAGGGATAATTAAGCCTAAATGAGGGTAGGCTAATGAAAGAAGTGATAGTTAGAAGTGGAGTTGGGCTATGAAATCTGGCATAGACATGGAAAATGATAGAGTGTACCTATAAATTCCCTTATAATGTCTTGATAAATCATAACTCTTACATATAAGGAAAAATATAGTTAAAAAAAGCTACAAGCATTGAGAGAGCATTGTATCTATAAGGTGTGGAATGATAGTCAAAGATTATTTGAGTACTTGAAGGGACTTATACTAGGTATGTTATGATATTCTAAGACCATATGTGACAATGGGTTGAGCTCTTGAAAAATAGACCAAGATTTGGTCCTTGAACCCTGAAGAAGGTGCCTAGTAAGAAACTAGAAAGAGATTAAGAGGAAGTTTGTGAATGAGATGAATAGAATGAGGTAAAGGATGTGTTTTGAATGTATGGATAAAGGTCAATTCAATCAAGGAGGTGCTACTAAGAGTACAATGAATAATTACTAGGTGTAAGAAGCTAAATTAATCCCAAAGAGTTAAAAGAGGAGCTAGCTTGTGAAATAAGATTCAAATCAAACCATAGCAAGTGAATGTGATTAGTTGGCTTTAGAACCAACTAATTATGTTTTTTTATACTTCTCCTCCATGCCTCTAGATCAAAAAAAAACCATAATTCAAATGCAATCGCTAATATTATTTATTTCTTATAAGGTTTTGATTTATAATATTATCCTAACAAATTATTCTCAATCCCATAATATTTTTAATCCTTAAGAATACTTCAAAACTAATCATTAATAATAATCTAAACATAAGTGATTCAAATAAGATTTGCTTCATTGGCTTTCTTAAATATTCATGTACAAAATAACAATGCCATGTATGAATGCCATATATAGGCATATAATGTCAATAATACATGCATTGCCATATAGGAATACAAAAAATTACATTATGTCTAACAACATAAAATCTAATGTTAGATGAATACATCATATACACATGTATAATGCCAAAAATGTTTACATTACCATATAGGCATACAAAAAAATAAATTATCTACAACATCTTAATCACTAAATAGTCTCCCTCTCTTTTCCTTCTTCAAAGAAGACTCTCCCTAGGATGCCCCACTTGTATATGGAGATATCCTAAATGCCTTGGATTGCTCCAAGGTTTTACTATGGGTACTGCACTCATAGATCGCTTGTAGTCAAACCTGTTCAAATACAAAAAATATTATAAAATTAACAAGCATACATGAAACCAAGTTAAGAAACTCATGTTTTAAATTATAATAAAAAAAATCATTTAAACATACACTTACCACAATATCATGGTCCTTTTCAATTTACCATTGACACTCAACTGATTCAGTGCCAAGATCAGTTGCATGAATAAGAATGTTAAATGATTAATAAACATGAGGAGCTATCATAATAGTCATCTAAGTCAAACTATCAAATGTCATATGACAGCCCTGTATACACAATACATTCATGCATATAAGTTATATTTACCAAAGTATATATTAAAATTATTAAAATAAAAGTACTAAATTATAATTCAAAATTATAAGTGAATATACATACCTCGGTGAGTTCTTGTGTAGATGACATTGTAGTAGCAATGCCCAAGTCTGTTTTGACTCACAATGATGGAGTGTCCACCCTAGTCATCATCTAAACAAATAACCTAATAATTAATAACTTGGGTAATTAATTGATTAAACAAGTTAATATAGAACTTATTCTTGCATAATATATGAAAAAAACTAATGAGGTCATGAGAAGCATGAATGTGACAAGTGTATATGTGCAACATGTGACTTGTAACACCACACTGAAGGCAAGAACTTTTAGTTTCATGAGGGAGATTGGCAAGACAATGAGGAAGGATTATTGAGTGAATTTTGTGAAATTGAGTCATTGAATGCAATTTATGTTTTGAAACATCCTTGATACACCTATATACACTAGTTTGGATTCTTGTATAGATTTGCCAAGGTGTATTTTGCATTTTGACCTGATTATTTAGTCATTAAGCTAATTGTCTTAAGGTAGTGACTTGGTATAGTTGAGGACAATCCTATGAGCTATGGTGTCTAAATTGATTTGTTTTGAAATTTTGATCATGTTAAAACCTTGAATACTTTGCTTACATACATTCATTAATTTTTAGTCTAACTGAGTATTGGTGTGATCAAAAAGCCCTTAGAAATAGTCATTGTGATAAGACAAGCAACCTATATAGGTGTTTAATGAGAAGTAAATTGAGTTTTAATTAGGTTAAGACACCTAGAGTGATAGGTTGCTTTTATGGGTTAAATCTATACTTGATCCTTTTAAGAGTGTCTATAACCTTATAAAATAAGTCTCATCAAAATCTAAAGAAACATATAGAAAATAGAACTAAATATTGTAGAGATAAGCATGAGGGGAAGTATTCTTTACAAGTGCATGATTTTGGTTGCCCTATAGGTGACATTAGGTTGGCTATCTATCCTTATATTTCCCTCAATTTTTTAAAGGGAAGGTCTATATGTATATATTTCAAGTAGGTTGAGGTCAACAAAGGGTGTTATAGTCTTGTCGACACTCAATATTCATTTTAGGTGGACTTTCCTGATGAAAGGTGTTATAGTCTTATAGAGTTGGCATGTCACTTGAGTGACAAAAGTGCATGGATATAGATAGGCCCTCTCCCCCAACTAGATATAGTAGGTATTTGGGCCCCATAAGTAGGTGGTGGTAATAAACTACTCAACCCTATCTATCTATATGGGGTTGAGGTCCCCTATTTGTATATGGTCATAAGGCCTATGCCATATACATATAGGATATAGTTTATAGTCGATGCTCTCCCAATAAACCAATGGGATCTAATGGCCTACTCTATATAGCTCTAATAATAGAATCTGGATGGAAATTGGAATTGACTAGGTATAATGGAAGCAAGAGGCTATGCCATCTAAATTTATAACTCCATAGATAGAGATGAAATTATTACTCTTTGTTGGAGTTGATGAGAATTGAATTGCTAGCTATGACCATTTTGGATATCGATCATAGATCTTGAACCACTATATGTGATTAGGATAATAAGGAATCAAGTGGTTGGTTTTGAGGCCAGTATTTAAAAGAAAGGAGTGGTGTGTATATTGATGAAAACATACTATGATCAATTTGGAAATTGATAGAAATATATTGTACTAAACAAATTTTATCAAATAAATTATACACACACACACACACGCATCCAATCCTACTAATTAGGATTGAACTGCTATGGGAAATACATATAATGGGATATCAAGAAAATGTTTAACTCAGTATTTTGGTTATAGAAAACATATTTTTAAATTCAAAATAAAATCAAAAAAGTTGAGATGGAGGATGAGTTTCTAACACTACACCAGTCAATGTTAATACATCAAACACTAAAAAGTCCAACAAAATTATATTAGGTATTTTAAATATACCAATGATGCAATTAAGGTGTATTAATGTACATTTAGAGTATATAAGATTCACTTGAAATTTTACCTATGTAAATGTATATCGTGTCGTACTGACATGGATAGATGTAGTAGGGGTTGGCCCACTACCTAGTTGTGATGTTGAAGGCATCATCTGCTCTTGGAACACAAAAAAATGCATATATATTATTCAATTTAAATGTGTAAATTAATTTTTACCTTTTTAATTTACAAATATAATGTAAAAATTTAATATGAAATTTATATAAAACATACCTACATGTGTGTAGAGACTCATAACGTATCCAAACCAAATGTGTGTGCCAACAAATCATCAGTCAAAACCATATATTCCAAGCCCCTTAAATTTCCATCATCATCATTTGAAGGTCCAATGCATATAGCACCACAACATTTGCATGGGTAACGTTGGTACAACCACTAGCTAGAGTATCTTGAGCATCTATGTCTAAAAGTCTACTCATATGATGAATGAGTGTATCAATAGGCACTCTAAACACATGAAAAATGTCTATATCCATAACCTCCTTCACTACAAAGGGAATATCTAGATGAAGTGGCTTTTGGGTAGGGATCCTTGTAGATTGATTAGGTGCATGAGTTCACCTAGTTGATCTTGCATGGAGCCTTTCCCTCAACCCTGAAACTCACCATAATCAAAGTAGTTAGGAATTTCATTGAGGACAAAATCACAATAGAGTTTCCTTAAAAATTATTAAGGGACCTCATGGTTATTACAAGGTGGATAGTCAAACATCATCGCCATCACTCCCAATAATTAGCTTTACTCAAATTATGTTAGCATCGGTGGATTGGGAAACATTTGGTTATTGCAAGAAATGGGGCATTGGTAGTTAGGTCAATAACTAAGGCAAAAATTTGATCATTTGTTACTTATTTCTTCTTCACTTCATATACTGATAATTTGTTAGCATAGTAATCCTTACAGATATCCCTATATGACATCTATCTATCAATTTGACTCATTATCAAGTCAAATTGACCTAATAATAACTCTAGGGTATTGGTCAAATAGGTGCAGTGGGTGTTCATGGAAGTGGGCTCCCTCATTCTCCTAATTATCTACTAAGTTTCAATTTTGTTCTCCACTATGTGAGTAGTTATATCCTCCTAACTGCTTGGGGAATCTAGTGGAACTATAGGAGGGTTAAGCAGAGGGTTAGGCAGAGGGTTAAGAGGGGTGTTAGGTAGAGGATTAGGTGAAGGATTAAATAGAGGGTTAGGTGGAGCATGCTGACCTATTGGAGAAAAATTACAAATTAGACTGTGCAAAACATTCATAAAAAATTCAAAAAAATTGATTTAATCTATAAAACTCTTCTTCATGGTGGCATCATCAATCTCACAAACTAAGAGCAAAAGCCATGATTTCTATGAGAGTTAGAGGGCAAAACACAAGCTAAAGGGCAAATGGAAGAGCTAGAGGGTAAAACATGAACGTGAAGTAGCAAAACATGAATCCCAAGCAAAGAGTAGAAATGATAATTCAAGGTTTTTTTTATTTTATAGTTTATATAATGCATATGTGTTACCTTTATTTATAGGAATGCATACGCATTCCTATAAATAAAGGTAACGTGTACATGTCATTGTTATAATGTGTACACATTATGGCTTGGATATTCTGAGCCATAACGCATACACATTATAGGATATGTCCACAAAATTATCCCCCAACTTTGTGCACATACCCATTTGCAAATATTATAATGCCTTTAAAGAAATATTAGATATATATGAATATAATAGAAGTATAATGTTGTTTTATAGTTGTTGCCTTGATACAATGTGAAAGTAAAATTATAAAAGGGGCATTGGGATCCTTTAGAGAGCATATTTCAGCAATCAACCTTTCCAAATTATTTGTGAGTTTGGGAATTTTGCTTTAGATTTTATCTTTAGAGGATGAAAACCCTCATGTGGAGAATCAGAGGATGAAAACCCTCTATTTTAAAGACTTGGGGAGGAAAACTCTTAGGTTTTGTGTCGTGGTTCCACCTAGGGACTACATTTTCAATTAAAATCTAGTCTATATATAAAATCAGTTAAATTAAATAATTAGGGAAGTATGGAAGTTCCAAATCTATACTAAGGCATCAATATTAGGGCTAGCGTCACACTTATAGAAATATTTATAGGGCTAACATCATATGTCTATGGTTGACATCATCATTGTGGGGTCTAATGTCACCATTAAAAGTTATTTTTGGGTTAAATTATCCACTTTCATGTTCAGTTGTCAAAAATATTTTTTGTATTTTTTTGTAACTGAACTCTATTATTATTCCAATAAAATCTCTATTTTTAGTTTTTTATTAAAAAAATAGAGTTTTATATTTTCACATTTAAGGATTTATTGTAAAAATTAGAATTTGTTGTAAAATTGAGAAATTTCTAGAATTATGTAATTTCATCTACAAGGTTTTTAATATAGAAATTAGAATTTAATATTTTTAGTAAAAGGTTTTATTGTAAAATCTAGATTGTTCTATTTTTTTCCAAAAAAGGGACATTATATTGGCATCAGAGCATTGGTATTTATAGCCTATATATTAGATGAAAAATCATGGGGAGGAGAAAAAATTCTAAATGAGATAAGGTTTTTGCAAGAAACAATTAGCCAAAGTCCGAGAGATATAGAAAGAATAATCTAGAGGATAATGAAATAATCCATGTTAGATTTAGTCTGAACCTTATAGGGTATTCATCAGAGTAGGGTGAATCAAGGGGAATGAATCTCTTAAGATAATGATAAGATCTCAGTCAATACCCCTTCTAAAACTTTATGAGCATCATTCCTACAAAGAGAAGAAGCACACATGAAAAACCCAAAAATTAAGGATCAATAATTCAATAATTTTCTATTAGCTTCAAAGCTTTTGCTTCATTTAGAAGAGCATGGAAGAAAGATCCTATTCAAGAGGCTTGGTTAAAAGAGCAGTGTGATAGAGATGAATGCAATTTTATTGCCTTTAGTGCATTTGATAAAAAGTTTGACATTTATAAATATTATAATACCTTTGAAGAAATCTTTGAGATATACGAAGAAAATAAAAGTGGAATGTTGTTTTATGGGTATTGCTTTGTTGAAATGTGAAAGTAAAATTATGAAAGGGGCATTGGGTTCCTTTGGAGAGCAAAATTTTATCAATCAACCTTTCCAAATTATTTGTGAGATTGAGCATTCCACTTTAGCTTTTAGCCTCAGAGGATGAAAACCCTCTAGTGGAAAAGACTTGGGGATGAAAACCCTAATATTTTGTGTGGTGGTTCCAACTAGGGACTCATTTATGCTTCAGATTTGGTCTATATCAAAAATCAAATATTCAAATAATTAGGGCAGTGTGGAAGTTCCATAGTACACTAGGGTATTAATATTAAGGCTAGAATCACACTTCTAGAAGCATTTCTATGGTTGGGGTCATATGTCTAGGGTCGATGACATCATTGTGGGGGATAACATCACCATTAGAATTTATTTCTAGGTTAAATTATATTTCATGTTTAGCTATGTCATATATAATTTATGCATTTTTTTGTAACTGGACTCTTTTGTTATTCTAATAAAATTTGTATTTTTAGTTGTTTATTAGAAAAAATTAGAGTTTTATATTTTTAGATTTAAAGATTTGTTGTAAAAATCAGAATTTGTTATAAAAATGAGATTTTTTTAGAATTTTTTAATTTCATCTACAAGGGTTTAATTTAAAAATTAGAATTTAATATTTTCATTATAAGGGTTTGATGTAACATCCATATTGTTCTGATTTCTCCAAAAATGGGAAATTATAGTGGTATCAGAGCATTGATATTTCTAGCCTATGAATTAGATGAAAAATCATGGGAAAAAAAAGAGGGTTCCTATAAATGAGATAATGTTTTTATAGGAAATGATCAATCGGGGTCAGAGAGATATGTAAATAAAAATACATAGAATAGTGAAAGAATCCATGTCAAAGTTAGTCTAAAAAATAGTAGGGTACTAATCAAATAAGGTAAATCAAGTGGAATGAATATATTTAGCTAATGAGAGGATCTTAGTGAACCCCCCTTCTAAGACTTTTTGATTAACACTCTTAAAAAGAGAAGAAGCACGCATGTAAAAAATGAAGTTTTAAGTATCAGTTATTAAAGCAATTTTCTATTAGATTTAAAGTTTTAGTTTCATTTAGAAGAGCATGGAAGAAAGATCATATTTAGGATGGTGTGGTTAAAATAGCAGTGTGACAAAGATGAATGCAAACTTCTTTCCTTTGGTGCATATGATAAAATGTCTGACATTTACAAATAGTATAATACATTTAAAGAAATATTAGAGATATACAAAGAAAAAATAAGTGGAATGTTACTTTATGGGTGTTCCCTCATAATAAGGTGAAATTAAAATTATAAAAGGGGTGTTGGGTTCCTTTGGAGATCATCTTTTATCAATAAACCTTTCCAAATTATTTGTGAGTTTGATCATTCTACTTCAGATTTTAGCCTCAAAAGATGAAAACCCTCTTTTGGAGAATCAAAGGATGAAAACCCTCGGGGTTTGTGCAGTGGTTCCACCCAGTGACTACATTTACATTTCAAATCTACTCTATATTAGAAATTAGATAAATCAAATAATCAGGCCAACATGGAAGTTCAAGATATACACTAGGTAATTAATATTAGGGATATCATCACACTTTTATAATCATTTCTAGTTTTAGTGTCATATGTCTATGGTTGATATCATCATTATGGGGGTTGACATCACCATTAGGATGTGTTTTCAGGTTCAACTGTCACTTTCATGTTAAACCATGTCATAAATAATTTCTACATTTTGTTGTAATTGAACTCTATTGTTATTCCAATAAAATCTATACTTTTAGTTTTTTATTAGAAAAAGTCAAATTTTTAGATTTTTAGATTTAAGGGTTTATTGCAAAAATCAAAATTTATAGTAACAATGGGAAATTTATAGAATTCTATAATTTCATCTATAAGGGTTTTAATATAAAAATTAGAATTTAATATTTTTAGTATAAGGGTTTGCTTTAAAATCCATATTGCTCTATTTTTTCTAGAAAAGGGACATTTTTTAAATATTAGAACATTGATCTTGCTAGCCTATGGATCAGATGAAAAATCATGGGGAATAGAGAAAAGAGGGTTCCTACAAATGAGATAAGGTTTTTATAAGAAATGATCAGTTAGGGTCAAATAGATCTAGAAAGAATAATCTAGAGGACAGTTGAATAATCCATGTTAGATATAATCTAAACCTTTTAGGTATTAATTAGAATAAGGTGAATCAAGGGGAATGAATCTCTTCAGCTAATGAGATGATCTTAGTCAACCCCCATTCCAAAACTTTATGAGCAACATTCCTAAAAAGAGAAGAAACACACATGAAAAACTCTATTAGCTTCAAAGCTTTAGCTTTATTTAAAAGAGCATGAAATAAAGATCCTATTCAAGAGGTGTGGTTAAAAGAGCAGTGTGAGAGAGATGAATGCAAACTTATTGCCTTTGGCATAGATGATAAAAAGTCTTACATTTATAAATCTTATAATATTTTTGAATAAATATTGGAGCTATACCAAAAAAATAGAAATGGAATGTTACTTTATGGGTGTTGCCTTGGTAAAAGATGAAAATAAAATTATAAAAGGGGCATTAAGTTCCTTTGGAGAGCATCTTTTATCAATCAACATTTTCAAATTATTTGTGAGTTTAAGCATTATGCTTTCAGCTTTAGAGGATGAAAACCTTCTAGTGGAAAAGACTTGGGGATAAAATTCTTTAGGTTTTGTATGGTGATTCCACCCAGGGACTACATTTACGCTTCATAATTGGTCTATATAAAAAATCAGCTAAACCAAATAATCATCGCAGCATGGATGTTCTATATCTATGTTAGGGCATCAATATTAGGGCTAGTGTCACACTTATAGAAGTATATCTAGGGATGATGTCATATGTTTAGGGATGAAATCATCATTGTGGGGCTTGATGTGACTATTAGGAGTTGTTTATGGGTTAAATTATCCACTTTCATGTTCATCTATGTCATAAATAATTTCTATATTTTGTTGTAATTGAACTCTACCATTATTCCAATAAAATCTCTATTTTCATCTATTTATTAAAAAAATAGAGTTTTATATTTTCAAATTTAAAATTTTGTTGCAAAAATTATAATTTGTTGTAAAATTGAGAAATATATAGAATTTTGTAATTTCATCTACAAGGGTTTTAATATAAAAATCATAATTTAATATTTTTAGGATAAGGGTTTGTTGTAAAATCCATATTGTTCTATTTTTTCCTAAAAAGGGACATTATAATGGCTAACTCCCAACACTGTACCTTTAAAAATGTTCAACAAATGTTGGAATATTAGTATCTATTTTAGTCTCTAATTAAAAATATTCCAAACCATTTGGTTTATGATTATAGATCCAAAAAGGCCCTTTGTGCGTGGTGCATTTTATACCAAGGCCTTTAATAAATGTTGTTACACAATTTTAACCCCCTAGGTCAAAATAGGATCCCTATAGGAAAAAAATTGAACCTTAGGTGATTTAGGAGGTCCTATTTGAGTCCAAAATACCTTATTAGCATTTATTAAGGTAAATTTGGAAAGATTAAGGTCAAATTTTGGTCATATAGTGATCTAGGAGTGTCATGAGGAAATAAGACATGGTAAAGTTATGTCATAGGTGATTATGGGTTTATTAATGTTATTTTATGTCCTAAACATCATTTCACAACATTTCATGAAGTTTTGTAAACTTTGAAGACCATTTGTTAACTCTAAGGTGTTGAATATGCATAAAAGTGGATTTTTGGCTAACTCTAATGTTTGTCTAAGTTACCAAAGGAAAAATTAATACCACACACATTTAAAATAATTGGTGTAATTTAATTAAATTTCACATATGTCAAAGGGATCATAAAAATTCATAATATTGCACTTCAATGCTAGTTTGAGGAGTTAGATTAAGATGTACGACTTTTGTAAGTCATGTGCAAGTGAAAATAGTTGAAAAGTGTCCTTTAATATTCTATAGGTTGTAAAAATATTTTGAAGAAGTTTGTATCTCAGTATTTTTATACATATCCTTCTCTCTCTCATCATCCCCTTCACAAGCTAGTGAAGGCCAAGTTTAAGCAGATGGTTTAGGCCATACGAGTAGAGTTGGGGGTTAAGATTTTGGCCAAATATTGGTGCCTATATGGGATTCCAATTTTTTTAATTGGTAATTGGATTAGTGTTCTTATCTTTATAAACAATCATTAAGATTTTAGACTGCTTTTTAAAGGCTCAAAACCCCAAAGGCTAAATTTGGCATAACTTCAATGAAAATGTAGATGAGGTGGATTCTTGAAACTAGTTTTAATGAGTTATAATATGTATTTATATTCCTCAAACTCATTCACCATATTCTTGGCACGTGTGAATGGTCTTTTAGCAAGCAATTTCCCTTTTCTACATTGTTTGTAAGTGACTAGTCATGTTTTTCTGCTTCTAAGTTTTTCAAGTGGTCAAATGTATTTGAGTGACTCTTCATGGTCTCCCAATCTCTCCATAATTATTTTATGGTCTCTTTATCACCCAAGTATTTTGTACAAGTTGAAGAGAAAGGCATATCTTTATTCATCTTTTGTGGATTATCTTGGACTGTGTTCTATATAGTAGTGTGTTGAGTGTTTGAATGTAAATTTATAGGATTTTGATATTTTTTATTCATGTTTGATGTTTTGGTATAATGATTTTAATTTCATTTCAATCTAAATAGTCTTGTTGCACACTCCAAAGTTTCAATACTTTCGAGGTTACTAAACAGTTATCTTTAACCACCTGCAAGTTTACAACTTCCATGGAGGTTCATGATGTCAATGTATTTTATAGGTTATCTAATCATGGATATAATGTGATGGTTTATTATGAAAATTTTCATAGACAACCAATAAATATATCCAATCTCCTATGAGTCAAGAAGTTGACATACTAAGTTTATAAGCTTAAAAGATGCATCCTACAGGACTATGTTTACATGAACAATGAAGGGAAGAGGTATTGAATGTGCTTAGAGGATTCTATGTAATTTATAAGGAGATGAGAATAACTCCCTTGGTGATTTTTAACACTACAATAAGTCATAACCTAACTGAGAAGGTTAACTACAAATCATATACACTTAGACTCTTATTGACATTCACCTATAGTTATGGGAGAAAAACTTGTCATAAATAGTGAGGTTGAAAGGGTTTTGGAGCTTAAATACAATGTTAAAATATTTCTCAAACCTCAATAATAATTATAAAAATACATAACTAAGTGTGAGCACTAGAAGTCAAGACTCTCTACAAGATTTCAAACTCAGATTCTCATGAACATTACCTACATCCAGGTTAAGAAATATGTTTTGAACAAGTAAGGTTGATGGAGGTTTGAAATGTTCAAGACATTAAAATTGTTTTTATAACATCGTAAAATATGATTAAGCTATGGGAAATAATTTAAGTTTTTTTTTGGAGGTTATTTCAAATTCAAACACAATCAAGCTCTCACATCATCACCTACAGCCAGCTTATTAGGCAATTGGATTCTAATTGTGTAGGTAATAAAACACAAAGTCTCAAGGGTTTGAGGAGGTGCTCATTTGGTAATTAATATGAAAAAAAATATATATATTTTAAATGATTTTATTACTTCTAGAACACTAGGTTGCAAACCATATCAAATGAGTACACACAGTCCTAATGAGCACACAGTCGCCTCTAGCCCTGTGTAAGCAAATAAAAGACCCTCTCAAAACCTAAGAGAAATGTTTTGTGGGAATTTTTTAAGGATAAAAAGGAGATAAATTTCACAAAACCATTTGATGAAAGAGGTTTAAAAAAGGTCCTAAATCCATATTGGACATACATAGTCCAAATGTAAATCTACCTTACTCACTCTTGAAACACAAAGTCTAAAGGATTGTAGCATGATATAAATAAGGTAGAATGTTTGAATATGATTTTAGGTTGATGTAAATAATTTGATATCACTCCATCAAAACCCCAAACTCAAGCTTGAAATATAACAAGCACTAAATGCCCTACATACTCAGTCTGATAGAGACCTATAGCCTACCTACTCTTAGAGGTTTGTGTTTGCTTGTTTAGAAGGACTGTGGGATGAAAAAGAGAGAGTTATATGATGAATATGATTGATAAATTATGAAATTAATTTTCAAATAACTTCAGATTTACACAAAGTTAAACACAGTCATGAACTTATTTAGTTTAAGTAGTCCATTTCACATGTAGTCCTATATATGCAGACCTTGAGGAGATGCCAAGTGGAGTTTTTAGTAGATGATACTTTGAAGACCTTGAAAGTATGGTGTAATAATATTAAAACATTCCATGAGAGTAAATATATCTTGATAAAGAGTATTAAGGGATGAAAATAGCCTTTTAGGGTCATATAGTCATTTTGGATTGCAAACCCTAGGCTTAGATAAATGAGAGTGTTTGGAAGTTTGATAAAATAAGGAGGCTAGAAAATAATTATAATATGTTACGGGAGATGTCAAAAACCCATTGAGATCATTAGAGACCAAAATAAACTCAAACAACCACCTACAGACTGCAATTCTCTCTCAGACCTCATAGGGTGCTTGTTTCTAGCTGAGAGGTCAATTTCTCTTGCTTGGTATGGAACACACATGTTGCATGGGAAATTGAGCTTCTAGGGGAAGTTTAATACCCTAATTCACTTCAATTTTGTGGAATTGGTAGGAGGCTTATGAACCATCCTTAAGAAGTTGAAGCACTTTATGGTTGTCAAGGAGAACCATAAAGACCCGATGATAGATAAATTAATATTTATTCCTATAGATGGATCTGAAAAGCTTACAAACCACACATAACATGTTCACAACTCCCCTAATCATCATCCTATGCACTTGAGCTATACGGACTACTATATGGATTGCCATAAATGCACTATTTTATCTATATTTAGTGTTTTTTAGGGATTTTGGAGAAATAGACACTTTAAAATCATTTGAAAATGTATATTAAGACTTATTTCATCTCCTAAAATCAATAAATTTGATAAATAACCCCTGTAAGTGACTAAACAAACTCCATTTTGTAAAGCAATCCAAAAAGGCTTGTGAAGGGCTTGTTTTTGACCATTTCATGGTTTGCATATAAGTATAATGTTTCATAAGCCCAAACTTGACATTAAGGTTGATATTGGTATGGGTAAATTGAATCACACATTTCCCATAGGTTTCACACATGCATGATGATTTTAGGGCCAAAATCCACTTTCTAGGCCTAGAGGCCTAATTATGCCTAATTGGCAAAAGAGAAGGGCATAACAAATGGAATTCCACTCAAAATCTAAAGATGAAATTTGGTATGGAGATGTAAGGAAATATAGGGTACCATAATATTCCCTTATTTTTATAATATCATTTGTATAACTCACACACAAGGAGATTTATAGAAAAAAAGCTATACAAAATGAGGCCTAATTGGGGATTTTTGTAGACAACAACTTGTTGGGGCTAGTTTGAGACCTAAAAATGGATTTTTATAGGTATTATATGAGTCTAATCTACCATATGTGAATTTTTTATGTTTTATAATAAATGAAACCAATTTTTGACTCTTGTGTGTAAAATAGGTCTAAGGAGATGAAGAGCCTTCTAGACACCTTGCAAGAGAAAGAGGTGATGTGTCAAAGAGAACCTATTGTAGTTAATTGAGAGGTGTCATAATAGAGAAAAGAGGTATAATAAATTTATTTGATGACTAATAAGGCCACTTGTCCTTTAACATGTCAAGAAGAAGGGAGGTTTTTAAGAGCTAGCCAAAGTGTCAAACAAGCTTTTGAACTCCCACACCACTTGGAGAGTTGGAGTATCTAGAGAGGAGAAACAAATGGAATCTTGGACCTCTTGAAGTTGTTTTCTAACTTCTCTCCTTTTTGTAACTTACATGACACTTGTCTAACTTCTCTCTCTCTTACACACTTCTTTTCTTCTCTCATACTTGTGCTATATATTGAGCCATTGTGGCTTTGAAATGTAGCCTCCACTTGGGTATGGTGAAGCCTTGCCCATTTTTTATGTCTTTGACTAATAAAATAGCTGATTTTTTATCTCATTGAATGACTACATATAGTGATAAATCTATAAATTGTCAATCTCATCAAGTGTAGATTTATGTCACCTTGTTTGTATCCTATTTATCTTGCCTCATATGGTTATTTCTCTATTACAAGTTGTTGTTGGTGTCATCAAGGGTCTATTGTGGGTTTTTAAGTGGAATTATTATTCCCTCTTAGAATTATAAGGCCTTACCCTTATATAAAAATTTATGTAATAGGTTCATTATAGGATGTGTGTATGTTCATGTTGTCTTGTAGGTCTTAGTGTCTTGTGCAATGTGTGGTAGTGGTCAACAAAGTTTGTTGCATCACCATTGTATTTAGGTTTATTTTAGTTATTTATTCCATTTTCCAAGTGAGAATTAGTGTATGATCCTAAGTGATTCATCAAAGGTAGATATCCCTTCAACCTAGAGGTTTACCCTTGTTATAGACAACCCACAGGTCTAGGGGTAATCCCATGTTTAACTAAATTTGGAGAGGTTTAAACCACCTTCTCCTAGGGTGAAAAATTTGGTTGTAATAGTTCTTGCATGCCTGATGGGACTTAAAGTCCAAAAGAGTGGAAGTATTTTTGGTGTGTTCTTCTACTTATCAGCCTTTCGAGGCATTCATCAAACACAAATGGTGACTCTAAATGCAATTAGTTGTTATAAGTAGCCCAGGTACTTATTGTGAAAAGAATTTGCTAAAAAACTTATGTTTCATTTTACTAATGAAGTTTTTATGGCTGTATATTATGAGATTTCCTACTATACACCTCCCTAATAACTTAGTAATGACCCATACTATATTCCTAAATATCCCTATCAAGATTGTTGTTAGCCCTATGAACCATGGCAGCTCTATGGTTAGCCTACTTCTTCTCCATATGATCATGATGTTGTTGAACAACCTTATAAATAAGGCTATCACGAATAAGAAGATGTGATTAAGACTCTTGAGACAGATATTTTAGGTGTTAAAAGGATCAAACAACAACAGTAAGGGAGACCTTTCCAAAGCTCCTATCAACACAATCAGACCTATCCAGCCCATCAAGGTAATAGACCACCCTTTCAAAGTCATCTTCAAGATCAAGGATAACTAGTTCAAGAAAAATAATATAATGGTTATAATCACAATTATCCCTCTACCTCAAAATCATTAGAGCCTACTAGCTTCAAAGTTCAAACTTAGAACCAAGTAGTGAAGTCTTGGGGAAAGAAACATGAAGAGAGTGAGGACCAAGAAGTTGATATCAAGAAAGAATACCTTGTGTTTGTTCATGCCTCATTGCCCTCTCCCCAAGAACCTATAGTTTTCCCCTCATTAAAATATATCCAAGAATATATTCAACATAAAAAAGAGGCCTTAGTTGAGAAGGTGGAAGATAAAGTTGTAGTTGTTGAGTAGCATCAAGAAGGCTATGAGAAAGGTGAGGTGCTTGTTGAAGAAAATGAAATGTCTATAGCCCAATTGAACATGCTTTCTCTCCAAGAATTCTTTCAAGGGTCTCATATTTATAAGATCCCAAATTTTAAGATTACTCCCTCCATCCCTAAACCCATTCATGAGCCATCCATCACACCTCATACTCCCTCTTCAACCCATGAAATTTTTCACCACCCTCCCACCTCATCCCTTCTTGAAGGATAACCCATCCTATGGGAGATTGGTGAAGAAGATAAATCTCAAGTTGTAGGTAATAAAGAAGATGACTCAAGTGACTATGATGAAGAGTTCATTATAGGGAATCCCCTTGTTGAATACAAGCATAAATCCATATTCTTAAGAGAAGAAAAAGAAGAACAAACTCAAGTTGTAGCTGCCAATGAAGAGCTTGATCAAGACATGAGATAGGAGGTGCTTGAGAAGGACATCACATCGATTGAGTTGGTTGATATTCATGAGAATGATCAAGAGGTTGAATCTAAAAATACAATAGAATACAAATTTACTACTACTTCCATAAAACAAGATGAATTATGGCAAAGATTCAATATGGTGTGTGGTGAATTTGAGGCTCTTTAAAAGCCTACACTTCTTACTATTTAAGTTGAAGACATTGTTGAAGATGTATTGCCTCTTGAAGTACAACATGATAGCTTTCAAAGTGCCAATATTTTTGAAGTGGCATCCAACCTTGAAGTTGAAAACTCTTTGATTAAACAGATTGAAGTTGATCAAGTACACAATGATAAAGGAGATGAGTTGGAAGAAGTTATGGTTCTTGAAGAGAAGGGAGACAACGCTGATTGACAACAGCATGTTGACCTTTTTTAAGAGACTAGAGGCCTTTCAAAATTTTAAGGTCATGTTCACAAATAGATTGTTCAAGGTGTCTTAATTGAGTAGAATGATGAAGATGGGGATGAGTATGCAAAGTTCTTTGAAGAGCTTGGTAAGTTTGTAGCTTGTAATAAGTTTGATCTCATTAAAAATACCTTGAAGGTCAAAGAAACATGTTTTGATGAAGCATCATTGATTCAAGTTGTAGCTAAAGAATACCATGAGAGGGTTATTGAAGTGCAAGAATAGTTCACCTTCATAGGTGGCATGTTTTCAACTATCATTGCTTCACTTGAGATCATGTTAAAGAGATTGGCAATTATGAAGGAGTTGAAGACATCAAAACCAAAGATTAAAAAAAAACTTGATTCATGCACTCCTTTATCTTATGGATAAAATGATGGTGTAAGTTTCCCCTTTGATCTACGAGGAGAAAGTCTGCTTTAGGTTAGTTTGTATATAGTCTAGTTTGATTATGTTCTTGTTGTGGTCTTTAAGTGTTGGTTAGCCCATGTGTGTGTATTTGTTTTATGTGTTTTTGAGGTAATAAATTTATATTTTGGTCAAGTTTCAAGGTCTGATCTTGTTGTCTCAGAGTGAAATTTACTCCATAGCCCAATGAAAGGATAAGGCTACTAGTCTAGTCAGCATAGCAGGCATGTTACCCCTATGAGTCACCAATTTGTTATCCAATTTCAACTCTGCAAGTCAAAATAGGATCTTTATAGGGAAAAAATTGAACCTTATGTGATTTAGGAGGTCCCAGTTGAGTCCAAAATACCTTATTAGCATTTATTAAGGTAAATTTGAAATGATTAAGGTAAGGTCATATTTTGGTCATATAGTGATCTAGGGGTGTCATGAGGAAATAAGGCATGGTAAAGTTATTTCATAGGTTATTAGGGGTTTATTAATGTTATTTTATGTCCTAAAAATCTTTTCACAACATTTCATGAGTTTTGTAAAGTTTGAAGACTATTTACTAACTCTAAGGTGTTGAATATACATAAAAGTGGATTTTTTACTAACTCTAATGTGTGTCAAAGTTATCTAAAGGAAAAATTAATACCACACACATTAAAATTATCTGGTATTAGTTAATTAATTTTCACACCTATCATAGGGATCATAAAAATTCATAATCTTGCACTTCAATGCTAGTTTGCAGAGTTAGAAGAAGTTGTACTAACATTTGTAAGTCATGTGCAAGTGAAAATGGTTAAAAAGTGTCCTTTAATATTATAAAGGTTATAAAAATCTTTGGAAGAATTTTGGATCTCAATATTTGTATACATATCCTTCTCTCTCTCATCATCCCCTTCACAAGCTAGTGAAGGCCAACTTCAAGTAGATGGTATAGGTTATACAGGTAGATTTGGGGAATAATATTTTGTAAAATTTTTGGTACCCATATGGAATTATAATTTATGGAATTTGTATTTTTATTGGTGTTATTATCTTTATGAAAAATCACTAAGAGCCCAGACTACTTTTTGAAGGCCCAAAACCCCACAAGCTGAATTTGACATAACTCTAATGCAAATGTAGATGATTTGGCTACTTGAAACTAGTTGTAATGAGTTATAATATGTCTTTATATGACTCACACTCATTCACCCATATTTTTGACATGTGTGAATGGTATTTTGGCAAGCAATTTCCCTTTTGTACATTGTTTGCAAGTGACTGGTCATGTTTCTATGTTTTTTTAGTATTATAGGTGGTTAAATGCATTTGATTTAATATTAATGGTATCCCACTCTCTCTAAAACTCATTTATGGTCTCTTTATCACCCAAGTATTCTATACAAGTTTAAGATAAATTCATATCTGCATTCATCTTTTGTGGACTATCTTGGACTATGTTTTGTATAACAAAGTGTGTTGATTGTTTGAATGTATATTTCCAAGATTTTGAGATTTTTTATTTATTTTTTATGTGTTTTTACAATGATGGTAATGTCATTTTATTCCAAATAGTCTTGTTTCACTCTCTAAATTTTCAATACTTTTGAGGTTGCTAAACAATCATCTTCAACCACTTGCAGGTCTGCAACTTCCATGGAGGTTCATGACGTAAATTTATTTTTAAGGTTATCTATACATGGAGATAAGGTGATGGTTTAGTATGAAAAGGGTAATAGATAGCCAATAAATATCTCCAAGCTCCTATGAGTCACTAAGTTGACAAACTGAGCTTATAAGCCTAAAAGATGCATCCTACAAGATTATGTTTGCATGAACAATCAATGGCATAGGTCTTGAATGTGTTTAGAGGATGTTATACAATTGATAAAGAGATGATAATAACTCCCTCAGTGAGTTTAAACATTGAAATATGTCATAACCTACCTAAGAAGGTTAACTATAAATCATATACACTCATACTCTTCTTGATAGTCACAATAATAATGAGACAAATCCACAATGAAGTGTGAGTACTAGAAGTCAAGACTGTCTGTAAGATTTCAAACTCAGATTATCATGAACATCACCTAAAAATAGGTTAATAAATATGTTTTGAATAAGTAAGGTTTATGTAGGTTTTAAAATTTTATGACATTGAAACTATTTTGAGAACATCATATAATATGGTTGAGCTATGGAGAAGAATTGAATTTTGGTTTTGGAGGTTAGTTCAAAGTCAAACACAATCAAACATTCACATCATCACCTACAACCATCTTATTTGGGAATTGGATTCTTAATGTGTAGGTAATAAAAAATAGAGTCTCAATGGTTTGATGAGGTGCTCATTTGGTCATTAATATGACAAAAAAATTAGGAGTTTAAATGCTTTAAGGACTCCTAGAACACTAAGATGCAGACCATATCAAATGAGTACACACAGTCCTAATGAGCACACAGTCACCTCTACTACTGTGTAAGAAAATAAAATACCCTCTAAAAACCTAATATCAATGGTTTTTTGGAGTGTTTAAAGGCTAAAATGAGATCAAGGTCACCAAACCATTTGAGGAAATGGTTAAACAGATGTGCTAAAGCCATATTGGACATACATAATCCAAATGTAAATCTGCCTTGCTCACTCTTGAAACACAGAGTCTAAAGGATGGTATCATGATATAAAGGAGGTAGAGTTTTTTAATATAATTTTAGGTTTATATAAATAATTTTATATCACTCCATCAAAACCCCAAACTCAATATTGAAAGAGAACAAACATTGAAAGCCTTGGACACTCAGTCTAATAGAGACATACAAACTACCTACTCTTGGATCTAGGTTTGCTTGTTTGGAAGGAATTTAGGATGAATATGATAGATTGATATGCTGAATATGATTGAAAAATTGTGACATTAATCTACCAAGAACCTCAGATTTAGATAAAGTGAAACATAGTCATGAACTTGCTCAGTTCAAGCAGTCCATTTCACACGCAGTCCTATATAAGCAGACCTTGAGGAGATGCCAAGTGGATTTTGTCATATATGATACATTTAATACCTTTAAATTATGTTTTAATCATATTCAAACATTCCATGAGATCATATACATCCTGATAAAGAGTAAAAAGGGAAGAAAATAGTCAACTAGGGTCATATAGTCATTTTGGCTTGCAAACCCTAAGCTTAGAGAAATGAGAGTGTTGGGAATTTTAATGAAATAATGAGGTTTTAAAACAATTATAATATGTCAAGGGGGATTTTTCATACCAAATTTATGTCATTATAGACCAAAACAAACTCAAAAAATCACCTATACACTGTAATTCTCTCTCAGACCTCATAGGGTGCTTATTTCCAGTTGAGAGATCATTTTTTCTTGATTGGTATGGAAAAAACATGATGAATGGTAACCTAATATCATATGGTAAGTTTAATACCCTAATTCACTTTAATTTTGTATAATTTGGGGGAGGTTTTATGCCCTGAGGTTTATGAACCATCCGTAAGAAGTTGAAGCACTTTCAGGTTGCCAAGGAGAGCCCTAAAGACCCAATGAGAGAGAAAAAAATATTTATGCCTCTAAATGGATTAAAAAATATTCAAAAAAACCCATAACATGTTCACAACTCCCTTGAGCATCATACCATGTACTTGAGTTGTAGGGACTACCATATGGATTGTCATAAATGCACTATTTTGTGTGTTTTTTAGTGTTTTTTAGTGTTTTATAGGTATTTTGGAGAAATGGACACTTTTAAAATCATTGTAAAATGTATATTGAGACTTATTTCATCTCCTAAAATTTAAAAAAAAAATTATCAATAACCCATGGAAGTGACTAAACAAACTCCATTTTGCAAGGCAGTCAAAACAGGCTTATGAAGGGCTTTTTTTTTGCCATTTCATGATTTGGCTATAAGCACAATGTTCTAGAATCCAAAACTTTACATGGAGGTTTATATTGGAATTTTTAAATTTAATAAAACACTTACCAAATTTTTCACATGTTCATGATGAGTTTAGGGCCAAAAATACTCTTTTTAGGCATAAAGGCCCAATTAGGCCTAATTGGCAGAAGAGAAGGGCAAAAAAATGGGCTTACACTTAGATTCTAGATATGAAATTTGATATGGAGTTTTAAGGACATATATGGTCCTATAATATTTAATTATTTTGTCAATATAATCTGTAAAACTCATACACAAGGAGATTTACATTAAAAAAAGGCTATAAGGAATGAGGCTTAATTGGGGCTTTTGGTAGACAATGACTTGTTGGGCTAGTTTGAGACCTAAAAATGGATTTTTTTCAGGTCTAATATGAGTCCAATAGACCATCCATTAATTTTTTATGGTCTATATTAACTAAAACCAAGTTTTGACACTTGTGTGCAAAATTGGCCTAAGGAGATAAAGAGCCTTCTAGACACCTT